>JAABUG020096111.1:0-142738 GCA_011319215.2 Scortechinia acanthostroma
CGTTTTCGAATCCGCCCCCGGTGTCGGCATTGTAGATGACCTGCAGACCTACCATATCTACCTCATCTTTCTCGCCATCACCCTGTTGACCCATGCGATCTCGTCCCTAGGCAACAAATGGCTCCCCATTTTAGAGGTATGTTTTTCTTCGTTTGCGCCAGAAGACTATGTCTATCTACCACTTGATCCCAATGCGCAGTTCTCATACCTGTCCTGGCATAGACTTCGGCCATCTTCTTGACCCTGATCGGCCTCATTGCCCTGATCGTCGCCGTGCTCGTCGTCGCCAAACATGGCCGACACTCTGGTAATTGGGTATTCACCCACTTTGAGTCCCAGGCCGGCTGGCCCGCCGGCTGGTCGTTTTGCATCGGTTTGTTGCAGGCCGCATATGCCACCTCGGCCACGGGCATGATCATCTCGTGAGTCTCTCTAGTCCAGTGTGAACTCTGCGAACTCAGTCGTTAATATGCTTTAGTATGTGTGAGGAAGTCCGCGAGCCTGCTATTCAGGTACCCAAAGCCATGGTGTGGACCATCCTCCTGAACTTCGTCGCCGGGTTGGGCTTCTTGCTCCCCCTGACCTTTGTCCTGCCGGATATCACCATGCTGGTGAACCTGGCCTCCGGTCAGCCCACGCCAGTGATCCTGAAAGATGCCCTCGGCAGCTCCACCGGAGCGTTTCTGCTGCTCCTCCCTCTGCTCATTCTCGGCATCATCTGCGGTGTAGGATGTGTGACAGCCGCCTCCCGCTGCACCTGGGCGTTTGCGCGCGACGGCGGTATTCCCGGTTCCAAGTGGTGGAAGACGGTCAACAGGAAGCTGGACATTCCCCTCAACGCGATGATGCTGGGAATGGCGACGGAGATCGCGCTGGGTGCCATCTACTTTGGCTCCACCGCCGCGTTCAACGCCTTCTCAGGTGTCGGCGTCATTTTCCTGACCCTCAGCTACGCGTGCCCCATCGCAGTCTCGTTCTTCTTCCGTCGTCGCAAGGACATTGCCACCGCCAGATTCAACCTGGGTGTTGTCGGCAGTATCTGCAATGTGGTTGCTCTGGGTAAGTCACTCGCCGGTCGCAAGGGCGAGCTCACTGCTAACGGTCTACAGCATGGAGTCTTCTGGCCATCCCTCTGTTCTGCATGCCCACGTACAAGGTCGTCACCCTCGAGACCATGAACTACGCCTGTGTCGTCTTCGTTGGGTTCACGGCCATTGCTGCGCTCTGGTACTTGGTCTGGGGCTACCGCAACTATGCCGGGCCCCCCAAAGAGGGTATCGATGGTGTCGAGGCCGATTTCCCCGATCTGCCCGCAAAGACCGGGTAAGTTGTAGATGTATTCTATGTATATACTTGATTCGTGTATAAGCCCAAATTCACGTTACATGCTACAGTTGAATTGTTCAACAGACTCTGACAGTTGTTATAGCAGCTCAGAGCCCGTCGTCAAGGACCAACCCACCCCGAGCTTGTAGCTCTGCTGAAAAGCTCATATCATGTATGTAGTAGTCAGAGTACTGTAGCTATCTACAAGCGTCCCTTATATTTTCACCTTAAGTCCACTGAACGAGGACTACTCGCTCTTCCACGTCAAACTAAACACCTCATCTCCGCCCCTGGACAACGCCACCTCCACACTCCCATCCTCACTCCTCACACTCTCAGGAATAACCTCCCCCTTCCGCTCCAACACAATCCGCCCCTTCGCCTCAGGCAACTTGTAGAACCTCCGTCCATAAACACTAAGGAAATTCTCCAGCTTCTCAACCGTGATATCCTCGTCGGCGATGACACCCCGCTCGACCCCCTCCTCCAGCGCCAGAAGCACATACTGCACGACACAGGGTTGCGTGAAAACGCCAGCGGGAGGTTTGGAGGTTCCCTGCTCGCCGACTTGCTTTGCGGACCGCGGGTGGGGCGCGCTGTCGCTTCCGCTGTGACGTACGTCAGTATTGCATTTGGATCTGATTTGGGGACGGGTCTTACAAGAAGAACTTGGGGTCGCCGCTGCAGACCGCGCGGAGGAGCGCATCGCGGTCCTTGGAGGTCTTGGGGAGGGGCTTGCAGAAGGCCAGGGGGTTCGAGCAGCTGTGGTGGGTGAGGTAGAGGTGGTGGGCGGTGATAGTCGCTACATCAGCCGTTAGCCATCACTAAACAAGATCCACAAGGAAAGACAAACCCGCAACAGAATCAGAGCAGTCGCGAACAGCCTGCAGTGCCGCTTCGGTACTACAGTGCTCGAGGATGATGCGCAGCTTGGGGAACTTCTCATTCAGCATCTTAAGCGTGGGCAGGAACTTCTCCTCGGCGTTCATGTCATTGATATCCGAGCCAGGGGAGGAGGGGACCTCGCCGTGCAGGTTGAGGACCATATCGTGCTTTTCCATCTCCGCGAAGACGGGGAAGAATTCGTCGTAGTCGCGTACGCCGGCTGCGGAGTTGGTGGTGACGCCTGCATTGCATTTATCAACAAGACTGCACAGCCGGAATAGGGGTGGCTACCTACCCTGGGGATACACCTTGACACCGGTGATACCGGCCGCGGCGGCTTCTCTGATGGTCTCGGGGGTAACGGATTGGTAAAGAGCAGTCAGCACAGACATACCCCACTAGCAACAGAGAGAGACGTATATTCAAATACAGCGACATGAGATAGTTCACATTCGGCTCAATGGCCTGCAACTGGGCCTTGTACTCCAGCGCCTGGGCGACGCTGGTAACGGGAGGGACCAGGTTGGGCTGTTCACAGTCAACCACTACAGCTATAACCTACAGACGGGTGCAAGTGCAACTGACCATAACAAAAACGGTATCGACGCCTCCTTTGCGGATCTGCGGCACAACCAATTCCATCATCTTGCCTTGGCGAAGATGGACGTGCATGTCGGCCGCCGCCGGCAGCTCCAGCCGGGTCGTCTCTTTAAGGATCATTCTGCCAGGGAGTCGATTGCACCTCTATTTCCAGCTGGATTCTTTACAGATGATCCTCTTGTCGGAGGAAGGCTCGCCGTGAAACTGCACGATCTTCAAGCACACTCGTCATGCAAATCTCCAATTAGCGAGGGGCCCGCACATTGAGTCACGTGACTACTGCCCCTCGCTTGCGGGTCCTCCACATTTCGTTTGCTTGCGGATATACAGCACTGAAATTTTGTAAAGAATACTGGGTTTACATCTATCTACGACAAGTTCTTCTAAGTTGGTTTTCCCATGGAAACAGGCGGGTTTGCTTCCCTGTGCTCGGCTGAACCAAAAGACAAAATCTGGAGAAGAAGCGTCACGTGCCTTGGTCACTAAACTGCAAATGAACAAATTGATGCCTAAGGTTGCTAAGTCGGATTCTGCGATCCTCAGCTTCGACTTTGCTAACACTCGCAGATTCTCTTTGTTTCTTCATCTTGTAAAAGCAATGATCTGGGATTACCTTGTTGTTATGTTCTTGCTGATGAAAAACGCTTAGCACATTGACTACCTCGGAGAATCAAGAGAAGCAACATGGGGAGAAGATATATTTCTCCACGCCAAAGCATCACCACGCGCAGTCTTCGATGGTAGATGTAGTGCGAACTTATAACTGTCTTCCAATGTTGCTATATTTATGACTAAAGTTATTTCGCGCATCTCAACATCTACCTTCGCCGAGGATCCATTGGTGCGGAACCAAGGTCCGAAGAGTGTACGAGGCTTCATCAACTCTCCTCACTTCTTCGCATCGGGAAACGCTCGAAGAGTATGCGAAAGAATCATATTTGTTGCGGGATATCCGCTCATGTCCTGTACTCGCATGCGAAAACACTGTCCGCAGTGTTCTTCGACGATGCATCGTCAGGCTGCCAGCTGTGACCCCATGGTGATGTGAGTGCCTGACGTCAGGAATGCGATTGCTCACTATCGTACCTTATCATGCGTCGAAACCATCTTTGATCTCCTTCCCAGGTCAACACCTGCCTTGCCGGGGTCGTGGATCCCAGTACAATAAGATCCCAAACTACCTCTGCTTATACTGCATCGACCCAATGAAGATAGCAATCACTGGAGCCCGCGGAGGCGTAGGACGCGGCACCGTCAAGATGTGCGCGGACGCAGGCCACACCACCGTCCAGGTCAACCGGACGGAGGAGCCCCCTCCTGGCGACATCTCCATCACCGAGATGCGCACGGCCGATCTGGGCCGGGACTACCAGCAAACCGTCGAGGCCTTCCGCGGCTGTGACGCGGTCATCCATCTGGCCGCGATCCCCAACCCGGTCGGCAAGGACGACTACATCGTCCACAATAACAACGTCGACTTGGCATTCATCGGCCTCCGGGCCGCGGCGGAGGTCGGGATCAAGCGGTTCTGCTACGCCTCGTCGGTGAACGCTATTGGTCTTGCCTTTTCCAACCGACCGCTACACTTTGATTACTTCCCTTTAGACGAAGAGGCCCCGAAGCATACGACAGACTCATACGCCCTGGCAAAACGCGAAGCGGAGATCCAGGCGCAATCCTTCTCTGAGTGGTTCCCCGGGATGAAGATCGCCTGTCTGCGTATCCACGAGGTGTCGCCGCTGGAAAGGGTACAAAAGGAGCATAAGGAAGACTGGGAGAATCTCGGGGTGAAGCAGCTCTGGGGCTGGGTGAATCCTGAAGCTACTGCGCGGGCGTGCTTGCTGGCCGTGGAGAAATGTGACAATTGGGAGGGATGTGAGATTTTCAATATTGTTGCTCCCACGACTACGCAGAAAATCCCATCGGAGGAGCTGGCGCGAAAGTACTTTCCTGACGCGAAGATTCGGGCTGACATGTCGGGCAATCAAGGGTTCTGGACGACGGATAAGGCGAAGCGACTGATGGGATGGGAGCATTATGAGACGGAATAGATCAACCATAGTGTTGCAATGTAACCACTTCTCTAGACGCTGGCATTACCGTGGATGGTCCTATTTTGAATCACGATGGTCTTCCTGACGTGGATCGAAGCAGTCCTCCTAGGAGTGTCTTAGTGGATCGACCTTCCACCACCTTAATATATTAGTATGTGGCAGACAAAGTGCAGTTATTGAAAGAACATCAGCAAAATAGACCTCCTTTGACAATTTGGAATTAAATTGCCAGATTTCTATAGAGGAAAGCCAGCTGTCAAAAGGAATCCAACAGCCACCGATGCTTCTGCCAGATAAGATGACTGTCACATGGTGCCATATCCAGAATAATGAGGAAAAAAGACCTCAACGAATAGTAGTCTAAGTCTTGTCTTGGCTCTCAAGGCTTGTCGTCGGTGGCGTCTTTAGCCGTTTAAATGCAGCGCCATCCCGACCGAGTTGCAAAGATCGTCCCGACGCTGCTGCTCCCGACAAAGTCAGGTTGATGCTCCGTACTTGAGTCGAACATCAAAGGACGAGGTCTGAATGATAAAAGTAAAGGCAGAGTATAAAGTATCAAGGACAATGGCAGGTAAGAGTGTCTTACCCCGGATAAAAGCTATTCATATTATGATACTATGACACAACTTCTCGGTTAGTTGATGTCCTGACGGACCGACAATTTGCCTGGAAACATGGAGTGAATTGGAGAGGCAATGTTCTCCGAAAGACAATAGTCGGTTAAAATTCTCCAGCCGACGGATAAAGAGGAAAAACCCCGTCGTCAGAAACAACCGACTGGATATCCACAGCTACAAGACTCCACCGGTGACGCACTTCGGCCTCACTTTCTCCCCGTCCCCAGAGCCGGTGATTTGTCCGTTCGGTTCTCTCCAAGTCTCCAGGTCCTATCCCCGGACTCCCCATCCCGGCTTTCTCACGGATTGGCCGATCGTTACTGGTTGCGGGATGTTTTGCTCGGATGTCCTGCGATTCTGGCACCACCCCGGACTCGGGTGGAACCCGGCATGGAGTGCCGTCCTCCAGGTCTGAGGACTGACAGGAACTGTATATAAGCTGCCAGGTGCACTCGTAAGTCATGGCAATTCGAGGGTTCAAGGTCAGTTGCATCTACTTCTGGCACGATGTATCGGATTTCCAACATATACGGTACGCCCGCGGACTGGTCAATCACGCTCAACTACTAACTGATATAGTCCTGGCCGCCTTTGGCACCATCGGCGGTGCTCTATTCGGGTTCGATGTCAGGTAGGTCTTAGGTCAGGGTTATGCATATGGCATTGGCTAATTCTTCAAAGCTCCATGAGCGCGTGGATAGGCACACACCAGTACCTCGACTACTTTAACTCTCCCGACTCGAACTTGCAAGGAGGCGTATGTCAAGCCCTGTCCGCTTCCCGAGCAAACTGACATCTCGCGTATAGATCACTGCCTCCATGTCTGCTGGCTCCTTCGTCGGTGCCATCGCTGCTGGTTTCATCTCCGATCGCATTGGACGTCGGCTAGCTCTCCTCGTCGCCTCAATCATCTGGATCATCGGGGCCGCCATCCAATGTAGCGCACAGAATGTGGCACACCTAGTCGCCGGTCGTGTCATCAGTGGACTGTCAGGTATGGCATCCGCATTTCATCAGATATAACAGCCAGTCACTCACCAGGACCCATAGTGGGCATCACCTCGTCTCAGGTCTGCGTCTACCTCGCTGAACTTGCTCCCGCGCGCATCCGTGGCCGGATCGTCGGCATCCAGCAGTGGGCCATCGAATGGGGTATACTGATTATGTATCTTATCTCCTACGGTTGCTCCGAAGGCGTACACTCTCCTGCTGCTTTCCGCATCGCCTGGGGTATCCAAGCCGTTCCCGGTCTCGTCCTGGCTGTTGCCCTGCTCTTCTTCCCCGAATCACCCCGCTGGCTGGCCAGCAAGGAGCGCTGGGAGGAAAGTCTGGATACACTGGCCCTGCTACATGGGCACGGCGATCGCAACCACCCTGAGGTGCAGGTCGAATGGGAGGAAGTCCAGGAAGCCGTGAGGATCGCACAGGAGGCGAAAGACGTTTCCTTCTTCGCGCTGTTTGGTCCGCGGGTTTGGAAGCGGACGATGTGCGGTGTCAGTGTCCAGGTGTGGCAGCAGCTTCTGGGTGGAAACGTTGCCATGTACTATGTGGTCTATATCTTCCAGATGGCCAATATGGTAATTCTTCTTGCTCCTAGAGGTTGACAGGTGCTGACATGACTAGCCTGGTAACAGCGTCCTCTACTCGTCGGCCATTCAGTATGTCATCTTCCTCGTCACCACTGGCGTCATTCTGCCATACATTGACCGTATCGGCCGTCGACTGTTGCTCCTCTCCGGCTCTATCATCTGCATGGCACTGCATTATGCCATTGCCGGTATCATGGCCACCTACGGCAACCCGGTCGACGAGATCGACGGCAACAAGAACCTCCGCTGGGAGATCAAGGGCGCAGCCGGAAAGGGCGTCATTGCCTGTTCCTATATATTTGTTGGCGTCTATGGTCTGACCTGGGTGAGTCTTCCCTCTATTTAAGACTGAAATACACTAACAAAGCAGGCCCCTGCCGCCTGGATCTACGCTTCAGAAGTCTTCCCTCTGAAATACCGAGCCAAGGGCGTCGGTCTCTCCGCAGCCGGCAACTGGATCTTCAACTTCGCGCTCGCCTATTTCGTTGCTCCCGCGTTCACCAACATCAAGTGGAAGACGTACATCATCTTCGGCGTTTTCTGCACGGCCATGACCTTCCATGTGTTCTTCACGTACCCCGAGACAGCGCGGCGATCCCTGGAAGAGATTGATATGATGTTTGATTCGAATGTCAAGGCGTGGGAGTCGCACAAGGTTCAGGACAAGTTTAGTGAGGAGATTGAGAAGCATCGCCAGCAGAGTGTGGCTGAGGCGGAGAAGCCTGTGGATGGTCCTGTGCATGCTGAGGTGGTTTAATCTGCTATTGCCCTTGCATCTACAGCAGAGCCACTGGGGAGAAAGGTAGTAAGTTAGGCGGGGCCTGACCTTCAAATAATGCTAGGCTCACCTCTCTTGATTAGAGAGGTCATATAGAATATTATACGTTATATCACTTCCGCCGTACATGAATGCCATTTCACGAATGATATCCGCTCCAATGCCTAGCCAACAATCTCAGGGACCATCCTCGTCAACGCAACCATCTGCGAGAGATATCACAGAGCCCATCTGCGCAACTCATCAGACTCAACAACATTCTTAGACTAGAGTATGAGGCAAATGCAAGTGCCATAAATGTGATGGCCAAACCATGCTGCATATGTTTGCTTACCACTCCATAGACGGCAGGCCGTACGCTGCTTTATTTTCTTGTTGGCAATGCATGGTGTATTAAGTCTTCTAGCAAGGAGACCTGAATACAGCTTTCATGCCATGCGTTAGAGTATCTACCAGTACCAGGTTCAGGTAATCAAAACCATACTCAGTCAAGGCGCTGATGTATGTCCTTGAATGTGCAGAGGGACGCAGCCTTTAATGCAGTAGTGCATGATCCTCTGGCCATAGGTTGACAATAATAAGATTAAGGAGCTCAGACACATTTACTGACAGGTGTCTTGCAGAAAGTGTCTGGAGCTAAACTCGTATGATGCATCAACTGAATGCAGGAGAAGTCACAAAGATGACGAGTCACAAAGACAAGCAGCACCGGATGTAAGTGAATGCGGCCATGCTCTTAGCTAGAACTCAGACTAGGATGTTTGTCCTTCGACTTCTTTGTCGAGTCCATAGGTCAAAGAGTAGATAAGCGAGTACATTTTTTATATAGAGTGCAAATGAAAGGACACGAAAAGCGCCGTGGCGGACATTTTGTTTCATCTTCAAAAAATTGCCAAATGTTAGCGCTGCTGTCAGCCCAATCCATGACAGCCGATGGTCCACTGCGCCTTTGATCTGCAATTGAATCTCGTATCCGGATCTCAAAGGCCTCGATTCCATGGATCAAAAGTATATATGAGGGCTACCATCCTGGTGAATGATGAGGGCTTCAACCCACCAGCTTCTGGCAAGCGTCCTTCCTTTTCAATTCTCAGTCATTCCTTTGTACTAGCTTCAGTCATTCCTTTACTTGTCTTTAACAATCATGTTCCAGGAGAACTATTCTCGTGCTCTGGTCGGGTTTGTGGGATGCATGGCCCTCGTCCAGCAAGGATACAGTGCATGCATCCCTTCCTATGGTCCCCACGAGGCTCATGAGAAGAACTCAGGTCATAGAGGCTGGCGGCATTCTCACAATTCCGTGAGTAAAGCCGCCGAAAGCACCTACAGCGCTGGGGTCGCCTACACCAGCAGCGTTCCCATCAACCTCACCGCGGGTGCCCCTGCGGCTGTCCCCACGGTAGATGCCAGTGCTTCCGCTCCAGCAGCTACTGATGCCTCGATTGTCATTCCTACTGCATCTGTCAGTATCTTGACTTCAACACCTGCTCCTTATGCAACGGCCGCCTCCGGAGCCAGCGCGTCAAAAGGAAATATCATGATCCCCTGGTACTTATACCCAGCCGAAGGAGCCTGGACACCTATGGAGCAATTGTACGTCCTTTCATTTCTTCGCGTGAGAGGCCAAACCTTAACCTGTTGCCCAATAGGATCAGCTCCAACCCCGACGTTCAGTTTACCATCATTATCAATCCTGACAACGGCTCCGGCTCTACCACCGTGCCGGACGAGAACTTCCTGGCCGCAGTGCCTAGACTCACAGCGTACAGCAACGCATTGGTGATTGGATATGTTCGTACTGCCAAGGGAACGCGCGATATCTCGGAGGTGGAAAAAGAAATCAACACCTATGCCGGGTGGCCGTCTGCCAGCGGAAACCCCTCCTTCGCAGTGCACGGCATCTTCCTGGACGAGGCACCCTCAGAGTATGATGCTGCCGCAGTCACCTATTTTCAGCAACTTGCCTCGCTCATCCGAGGAAGCAAGGGACTTGGCCCGAACAACCATGTAAGGCAGCCGCAGAGATAGTGATGCAAAATACTAACTGTTATATAGGTCGTCACCAATCCCGGAACAGTCCCTGATGCCGCCTACCTCAGCATCCCCGATACTACCGTTATCTTCGAGTCGCCGTACAGCACGTTCGTGCAAGCCCTTTCATCCGATCAGTTCCAGAGCATCAAGGGCCAGGATCTCACTCGCTTTGCGTCCATGGTCTACGATGTTCCTGCCAACGTGGATCTCTCCACCTTGCTGTCTCAGCTGCGTGCCATCTCCAGCCAGACCTACCTCAGCAACCTAAACACCTACCAGGCTTTCGATTCGATCTGGACCAAGGTGGTCTCTCTACTGTCTGCCTAGACTGTTGTTACTTCTGTGACATGCCCTGGTGGTGTGTCATTGACCATTTCGGCTGTCTGATTTTTGCCGGTTCTGCTTCGAGACTTCGCTGGAATGCTTCGTACGATGTCATGATTGAAGATTTTATGCTATGCCCCCCGATATGAGAATGGAAATGATTACGGACGTACTAGCTTTTGTTGACACACAGATCAGGTGTTCAATAGATATGATTCAATAGCACTACCGCCGATAGCCTTGTAGGATGTAGCACTCAAGACGGGACAAAACGTAGACACAGATTTAGAAGAAATCTATCAGTTCGTTGGATCAATGTATCTCTCTCCCGTGACCGTCTAATTCATAGTGACCGCGCCGTCAACATCATTGCTTCGCAGTGTTCTTGTGGATTGTTCGGATATGATCAGCCAGCTGCTTGACTTCATGTCTCACCCATGGCATGGCATGATGATAGTCCACCTCGTAGAGCGTCGCCGTCTTCGGATCGTAATAGTCTTCCAACTGCT
This sequence comes from Scortechinia acanthostroma, assembly GCA_011319215.2. Taxonomy (NCBI): domain Eukaryota; kingdom Fungi; phylum Ascomycota; class Sordariomycetes; order Coronophorales; family Scortechiniaceae; genus Scortechinia; species Scortechinia acanthostroma. The sequence goes on from JAABUG020096111.1 coordinate 10,717, forward strand.
GCCTCCCCAGCATCAAGAACGGATCCTTGAGCCCATGGACATGCAATGTCGGCAGACTAACCCGGCTAAGCGATTCATCCGGCTTCGCATTCATATCTAACCCAGTGAGCACAGAACACCAAATAGCAAGGAACCATAACCATACACTCAGCCGCATCCGACTCCATTGGCGAGCCCGCCCCCATACAAAACACCCCGAAACGCAACTCAATATGCGTCTTCTTCGGGATCCCCAACGCAGCCCTTCGCTGCTGATCCAGCAACAACCCCCCCGCCACGCGCGACCCCTGACTGAACCCCATCGCACCAACCCACTCCCCACCGGGCCCCTCATCCTCCATCAACCTCCACACACGCTCGACCCCATCGTTCCCAGACGCGTCGTACCCGCTCCCATCAGCCCGTTCGCCGCGCTCATCCTGCCTAAACCACGACTTGAAGGGCGCGTAGTCAGCGAAGACGGGCAGAACGCCTGGTCCGGCGCCGCGCTCAAACGGGCCCTCGAAGAAGACGAGCTGGAAGTCGCTTTGTAGGAGATGCGCGAGCTGTTCGCATTGGACCTTGTAGATTGCGGCTGTTGAGCCCCCGCCGTGGAAGCAGGCGATGCGGGGGAGGTTGGTGATTGTCATTTTTTCCCTTATGTCTCAGAAGTTGTACAGTCTACTTCCCCTCACAACTTTGATTGAGAATTTTTTGAGATGGCAATTGAGGCTGTTGGAACTTGAATGATTGAATCAAGGGGGGTAAGCAAGCGCCCCTCGGCGCTCTATCGGGCTTGATTTGTCCTGCAGCTTAGCCTCGGCGCAGCTTTGCGTGCTCAGAACGACCGCCATTGGTGTAAGCATTGATTTGCGAGACAACTTACAATGCCGAGATTCGGCGATTTTCTTGGCGATGTCCTTGATTTGACAGGCTGGTCATCCATTCTTACGAGCATCTCATCTCAGCGAGGAATATTGCACGTAATCCTCGGCGTGGGCCTTTTTCCAAGTGATCCGGTTGATTTATGTCACTGCAGACAGAAACTAACTCTGTATGTTCTCGATATCATCTGCGTTGTCATCGACTGAGCGTATTCGAATCCTCGATACAGAAGCCATTCAAACCTGTTCTTTGCCTTGCCGTGCGTGACACAGGCAGACGACCAAATAGTGGACAACTCTACCCAGACGCCCAATCATAGTGAAATTAAGAGACCGGAGAAAAGAGCATGCTGCATTGTGCATAAATAGCCTCACGGAGACCTGGTTGTGCACTGTCCTGCATAATGGCTGACGACAGACCGCTTTTTGATAATCCAGCAAAGACCACACCAGTCGCCGCTGGAATGTGTTTCTTCGTATCTTCAATTTTTATGTAATCACCATGGCGAACATGATGCTTAAGATTAGAGAACGCTCCTGTCAATCTCAACATCTCGATCTTGATGCCCTTCCTACCGCTGCTGGTGCTGTTCGGCTAGACTGGGAGAAGATTGCGGGGCAGATTGAGTCTCCAAAACTGCTTTGTGACCATTACAAAATGCTCGATCGACAGAGGATGGAGGAGCTTGGGTCCAAAGTGCTCTGACCTGGAGTCAATTGCGATAACAGACTTCAAAGACGATGTACGACTATGGACAATCATGTATATCAACTCGACTAGCTCGCACTATATCCGACATGGTCTTAACCACTAAGCTTAGCAACGAGTCGATCACCCAACGCCTTGATACTCTCCTCAAAGGTCCAAGTGTCGCCAGCAGTCCAGGCAGCACTAGCACCAGGGACCGCATCCTGACCCATAAAACCAATGTAGAGCACATCGTCCTCCCCATGGCCGTTGTCACCGGTGATACCATCATTGGGAAAGCACAGCTTCGCCAGTGAGATGGAAGCCTCTCCGGTAGCGACACCACCGTTGGTATCACCCCAGACACCATAGAACTAACTGGTTAGTTTCATCCTTGTCAACAAGTTGATCGCAAACGTACCAGCTGGTTATTGCACACCACCGCCATCACACTCAACGGCTCCATTCCATATTGCTGGGGATCAAACGTCGGCGAGCTACCCGAGTTCCCAAACACCACGTACGGGTGGATGTTGGCGTCCAGATCTGAGATGCCGTATTGCTTCACAGTATCCATGAACGCGGTCATGCTCTGGCCGGAGGGGTCATTGGCGCAGTCGCCAGCGCTGTTGTTCGCTCCATCGCAGTCGATGTCCATATTATCGTACTGGCCGCCGTTTGCAGAGCTGTGAAGGAAGATGGCGCCGTTGATGTCGCCGCAGTAGGCGAAGGTGCCGGGGCCGCTGATGCCGTCGGAAAAGCCGCCTTGCAGCGTGTTCTGGCATGTTCCGGTCTTTACAATGTTAGTGAGTTCCAACACAGCGAAGGAGGTAATATGTACCTTGTGATTGTTGTAGATTTGCTGTAGGTTGGCTGGGACAGTATAGGCCGAGACCAGGCCTGCGCCAGTCAAAACGGCGGCAGTTGCAAGATAGTGCATTGTGAAGATTGATGTTCAGAGAAAAGATAATCCGTTTGGTTCTTACTGAAATCGAGATAGACCCTGCTGGGAGAGGCGAAGCTTTATATTGCTATCAGGGTCCAGTCTCCGCCGTTTCAGAGCATGAGCTAAATCATCCTGAAACTGTAGCACCGGTATACCGGCGAACTAACCGGCAAAGTAACCCAGTGAAACATCCTGCAATACTACCATCTGCAGCTTGTCAGCCCAGGATCACAACCTGTAGCCTAGAGCGAATTGCTTAATCGGGGAAATGGGGCCAAAAGCCAGACTAATCCACCAGTAGCGGCCGATCACCCTATATTGAAGGGTAGCATTGGCTAGACAGTCTGGGATAGGATCTTCACAATCAGCAGGGATAGTCCATAGTGTCTCCAGATTGGACAAGAGATTGGTTTCTGCCTCGAGAGGAGGCTGTCATTGAAGATTTCTAGTTTGTAGCTATTGTAGCACATATAGAGTCACATTGCCGGGCCCTTTCATTGGTTACCTTTTTGTGATTAATCCCTGAAGAGTCCATCCATTTTTCTTTGTCAAGGGGATTATGCTGATGCCTATTATGAAATAGATGCTAGAAAGGAACGAATTTGGTGTCATGATGGCAGAAGCCTCTATACGATCTTCATAAGGTGAGCGGCGCCTCTCTATCTTCAGGTCTCGCAGACACAACTCGCAGTCTTCCAATTGTTCGCCTTCCCTCCTCTTGCCTTTTCAGCTTGTCCTCTTTAGGCTTGCCAACATTCTTCCAGCCCATGCCCCACGCAAAGAAGAAGTGCACCACACTTAGCGCAGCAACCAGATAGAAAACATGCCCAAGACTCTTAGAATAAGCGAGCACAACTCCAAGTAGACTCGCGTCGGAGACAATGCCTCGGAAACCAGTTGCACAGCGTCAATCACCGTTTCGGTGTCGACGGTAGGGGCGTACTGCGGGATAGTGCTTCGCGGACCACGAGAGAAGAGGACTCCTGCGACTGCAAAGAAGATAGCAGCGCCGAACGTCTGGCTGAAGGTCAGGATGGCCATGGCTGTCGACATTTCGTCCGGCATGACGGCGTTTTGAACGGCTATCATGGGCTGTGTCGTCATCAGGTACGTGTTTGACGGTATGATGGATGGACGAACGGATTGTATCTACCGTCTGCATTGCTGCTCCCTCGACCAAATCCTGTTAGCGCTTGATAGCCGGCCCATTCACTGGTAGGAGTGTTCGGTGATAAGGTCGACAGAAGACCACAACCGACGGCGTTGAGGATTGCGCCAAGGACCGCAAAGGGGAGATAGTATCCTATTCTTCCAGCTATGTCAAGAGCCGTTAGCACGAGAATGACAAATCCGAATCCGAACAGCTGACATACTGAGAGCCCCCGAGATCAAAGCCATCACGATCTGGCAGAGCACACTCGGCAACAAATCAACACCAATAATCAGTGCCGTTTCACCTTTCACTGCCTGGAAGTATATCGGCAGGTAGTACGACACAGTGATTGTCATTCCGAACAAAGTCGAGTTCACCGCACAGCTGCAGGAGACGATCCGGTTCCGAACAACGTGGAACGGGATCATGGCATCCTTCCCCATGCGGTGCTCCCATTCTAGGAAGATGATGAACATTGCACCTGAACCGCAGAACAGGCCTATAACGGTGGCGCTGTTCCAAGGGTATTGATTACCTCCGTATTGAACGGCCAGCAGGAGTTGGATTGCCGCGGGAGCAAAGAGCACGAAGCCGATGATATCGAACGTCTTGAAGAATGTGGGTAGAACGTCGACCGCTCGACCTTTTTCTCGTTGCTCGGGAATGCGGGTAGAGACCAAGAGGGCAGCAACTAGGGCTCCGATTGGTAAATTGATGTAGAAGCCTGTTAATATGAGGCGTCAGAAATAGTTCTATCAGGACAGGTACCCGGTCATCTTACACCAGCGCCATGTCGTATATGTGGTCAACGCACCACCGGTCAGAGGGCCGAGAATCAGTCCAATCTGTGACACTGCGAAGACTGATTCAGTTCGTGTTCCGGGTCTGACAAGGACCGTACCTACGTCCCATCATAATACCAACTAAGACTTCTCAACGTGTCAGTTTTTATTGATCAACTTCTCCTAAGAACTCATACCTGGTCGTCTATGCATCGGAACAGCACCAGCAACAATCGTCAGAGCGCCGTTCGTCATGCCCGAGGATCCCGTTCCGGCAACAGCTGGGCCAACAATGAACATTCTGGACGACGTAGCGACCCCACATATCAAGGAGCCTAGTTCAAAGACTGCGAAGAAGCCCAGAAACACCCACTGCACGGGAAGCCGATTATTGTGAACCGAGTAGAGGGATGAATTACCTTGTCGGTGAAGTAGGTATAAAACTTCCCTGTCAGAGGTTGAAGGGCGGAACTATTACAGCAGTTTGGATCAGAGCTCTGGCGTTTCACTTCGAGATAAGATATAGACCTACCTCTCCAACGTGTAAGCACTGCTGTACCAGGCTAAGTCCTCAAGGGAGTGGAAATGGTTCGTGATCTGGGGTATGGCCTACTAATTCCAGATTAGAGAGGAATCGGCACTCTCAAAGTGGGACGACAGACTGTAGACAATATTGACATGTCCAGCAGCATCAGGAATATGACCAGAGTAACCCCCGAAGTTACCATGATTAGGGGAATGCCTTTGATCCACTTGTCCGGGTGTTCTTCCCCAGTGCCGGGGATAGTGTTGGCGAGTTTTTCTCCAACATCTTCTGAAAGAATCTCACGTTCTTGTTCAGTGTCGGATAACTTTGAAGCCATAGATGCGGGATTGTGCGGGTTTCTCCCTCGATGACACTTCCTGATGTTTTTCAGTAGGCCGAGGAGCTTCTCCCCCTTCCAGATGTTATACCTCAATATCCGACGGAGTTGGCTCAATCCCGTCTCTGACTCCGTTCAAGCGTCATAATGCGTGGGGACGGGGTTCGCAACAATGAACATCGATCCAAAAGAAATTCGGTCAGAAATGACACATTCAGGTCGATTTGGATTTGACTCGTAATATATTTAAAAGACTAAGCCAGACGATCACAATCCGTTCTGACTCCCCGGCATCAGCGATTCCATCAGCTATACATCCGGCCAATTGAGGTATGCCTCGAGGAAGCTCTCATCAACACTGGGAGGAACTGATGACTGTCCCAATGCGTTTGCAGCGGTTGCTACAGCGTTTGGAAGCTTAGACGCCCAACTAGCCTGCAATCTAGGAATGATCCTGGCTGCCTTGGTCCACGCATCCCCGTCCGTTCCTTCGTTCTGATTGCCCGCCGCGGCCACTGAATCCAGTCGGTCAATTACCTGCTGAGAAATGGACTGGAAATTAGCTGTTCGGATAACAGCTTCCTTATCCCAGCCTGGGTAGTCAAACGTAGAAATATTGAACAAGGCACTCATGCAGTGTGAGACCTGGAAGATGATGGTTATCGGCAGTGAGACATATTCTTCGGGATTGAGGGTGAGAAGAAGATCAAACCAATTCTTAGTGGCTGCTAAACAGGCGCATAGATGGCTGAGACCGGTTACATCCACGTCTTCGACTCGTGTGGCTGATCTCGACATCGCAGTCTCGTATATGGCTACTTCAGCTTGGTATAAATGGAAAAGCACAACCTCTACACCACATGTCAGTGTTGGATTTCCATGCGACATTCAAGATGCTCTACGTATGCTCTCTGCTAGCTCAGGCTGAGTTCGATTTCTGATACTGCGTAGCTGTTGTTGCATCGTTTGTATGGAAAAGGATGCCGGCAAACGGGGGCCGTCTGAACCCTCCGCGGTGAATTCGCTTTCTTCCCAAGATCGTCTGATCACCTCGTCCACGACGGCTTGGATCTGAACGAGCTGTACAAGGATTGCATTATTGGGGGTCTCCTTTCTCTCATTCAAGACGTCTAGGCATTCCTTCATATGCGCTGTCCAACGCATAGGATCCGGTTTGTACAAGAGTTGCGATATACTGTCATGCACGAGTGACGAATTTAGTACGTGCCAGGAAATCCCAGGGTCCAGCTACATACGATGAATTAGAAGAAAGCAACTGAGAACGGCACGTCGCTCATTCATGGTCCGCGTTTTGAAAGCCAGCCAGGGGTTGTGGATAGGACGACTCTCATCCCAGGCAGGACGTGATTCGTCAGGCGGAGACTTGTGAAGGCTCAAGTCGAACACGATAGATATTGCCAGTTGGACGTATGTACAGAGAGAATATTTTTGCGGTTGGCAGAGAAAGGTAATCCTTAAGTAGTTAGTAGTGGGCAGTCAGGTCAATCAGCTTCACTATACCAGCCTAGATAGACCAATAGGCCTTGTAGAATATCCAGATTCTTTAGACAGTCCACGAGTAGCGCCTGGGCTGCCTTTTCTCTGACGCTGACACTGAGGGCAGACTGACGAGCAGTATACTTGCACTGCACTGCGCAGATGCAATCCCATAAGAACGGAGACTGTGACTTTACTCCTGCAGCACTAACGCTGTCCGGGATATGAACGATGGTAGATACTGCAGAGGCCCGCTGTGAAAGGAATTCAGAACCTCCTCCGCCGCATAGTCGACTGTATGCGGTGAATCGACGTCTGCTCGCCCTGCCGAAGTAGTCAAAGGCCTACCAGGGGAGTCACTATGCGGTGTGCTGCCTTCTGGGGTGAGGAGAGGGGGCATGGCATCTTGACGTCCCGAGGAATCTCGATCTTGATGGAGATTTTCAGGGCTAGGGGATTCAAGCATCAATTGGGAGAGACTAGCTATGAGAAGAGAGAGTATGCCATCCAGCTTTTGCTCCAACTGCACAGTCTTTGATACTATCGGTGTGTTTCGCCTAGTCCTTCGGACTCTGGCTGACGGCCGACATTGTTTATTCAATCGATAACATCTATGGTGGCTGTTAACTTTAGTGTCCACCAGCGCAGTCTTAGCGGCTTACCTTGCGCAGATGCCCCCTGTCTCCGGAATGATACATTTGCATTTCGCTCGAACACAGTTGGCACAAGCCTGGCCATATGGCGCTGGAACATAGATAGCCGTGTTGTCCATGGGAAGATGAGAAGCTCGGTACGGTCTTCGATGGTCCGGTTGCCTCGGAGTCCTGTCGAAGCTGATGCAAGCCTGGAACCTGATGGCACAAGGTATAAGTGATGGGTCATATGTGCGACTGAATACGAGATGGAGGTAGTATGGCCATCGGTCGGAATTGGGCCGGATTTCGACAACCCCGCTGTAAGCACTAAGTTCAATATACAACTTATTGATTGGCTCACAAGACGAGGTCTGGAACAAGCATTGATATTATTCCATCCACGGAGCAGTGGAAAAGGCATCCTGCCTGCAAATCTGGTGAGAGTAGTCTAGATAGTTCGATGAGGGATTGATTAATGTAGCCTATGGTTCTTCTATTATATCAACCGAACAGCAGAATACAAGGACACTTTAGTCCCCGATCCATCTTCTCTATATTACTGAGTTTAGGATATGACGATACAACAAGCAGGATGCTGAAGACAGACTACACCATTCTCACTGCTCTTGCTCATTACACCTGCTAGCTTGCACACCTGCTCCAGCTATATAAGCCCAACACATTCCCCATAGTCATGATGCACTTTCTCTCTTCCTTTTTCCTTATTCTCTCCCCCTTATCTAATGCAATGCCCCCTTGAAAGGATGCCTCATCATCTAATAGCTGCGCTTTAGAGACAGAGTCATCAGATGGGCGGGACACCATTATGATTGCTTTGCTGGATTTTAGGCCTCGCACTTCGCCCCCAGGCTGTTGTCCTGTTATGGCAGAACTTGGACTACTGACTCTTGCAGCCTGTTGATCATCACTGCATCATGCCTGTGTTGGTCCGCGACATTCTATCTCCCGTTGATTTCCTTGGTTCATTGGACAGACCAGCGTGGGCGTGAGAACAACCTTTCTCAAAGTAGGCTCCATGATCTGACATGTTGGAGATGAACAGTAGCAAACTATCTTGAGATTAGAATGTGGCTGTGCATGCTTGTTTGTCACCTCTTTTGCCCTTGCTCTTTGCCAGCCCAACATCCAGCCATGGCCAACCCTCTGCCAATAAGTGAGGAGGCCAACCAACCGGATATGGGGGATACAGCCATGTACTACATAGAGGGGAGTTAATAATCCCGCACTTCCCCAGTCAGATCGACGGTCTCTTCGTGTTTTGGCCAATGAGGGCGTTACTCTGCGGCGGTCTCTCCAGCCTTGCGGAGGTAACGATACAGCCTTGTGACTCGCCTGACGGCAGTGCGAATAGACAGGAGGAATAAATCCAGAGCCTTTCCAGTGTCCTTTATCAGCTATCTGTCTCGTGCCACAGTAAACTCCTTCCCTCTACTGATCATCTATCAACCCATAACGATGGTCGGCGTAGCGGGACTGGTAATCAGCGTCGCGACAGCATGGAAAAACCTGCGTGCAGATCTTCGAAATCGTCGACTCGAGCAGGAAATACGGCTGGGACTACGAGGTTCTCCGCATCAAGCTCGAGGTCGAACGCATCCGGCTTCTGGCGTGGGGAGAGGCAGTGGGCCTCGCGGGGCTCAACAACAGCCAGATAATTCCTGATCCCCGATTACAATCCAGAGAGATCCAGAGTATGGTGATGCGACTCTTGGGCTGTATACAGAATATCTTTGAGAACTCGGAGGCGCTTCAAAGCAAGTACGGACTGCGACCGAGTGCATCGCACACCGACAGGCAAGTCGATCTCCTGGGGTCGATTTTCAAGCGCGAGTATTTCACTCTGCTACGGTCGGCTAAGGAGCGGCAGCGCTCGACGAACTTGGCTCGCAAGATAAGATGTTGCGTTGAGCTGTAGCCACTTTACTGGTCATGGATTGGATATTGGTTGAACCCTTATCCATGCAGGTTCAACCCACATCCAAGTTGGATCAAGGCCAACCAAGATCCACCCATTTTGCGGATTTTGCGGATTGGGTAGGTTGGACATGGATTTACAGATTGGGTAGCCAGTCTAAGGCCAATAGTGAAAATACCTCATGGTTGCATTAATAACAAAAGTGCATGCTAAGAAATTCAGCATGATAGTGAGATGGATAGACTAAAACCATTTCACCCCTTTTTTAGTCAATTGGAGAGAACATGTGAATACTAGGACTCCTAACACTGATATGTACTTATAGCTGCTAGTATGGTTGTCTTATTCACCGTAGCTTGGAGAGTTATACGTGGGGAAATCTTTCGCGTTGAGATAAGATGTTGCGTTGAGCTGTGGCCATGTTGGGTTTGTGACGACGAGTATTCGAGAACAGTATGTCTCTTCAAGCCATCAGATGCTCAATATATTGACTGATTGCCCAGAAATTGAAGGAAACAGTAACTGAACTTATGTAATATACAAAGCTTTTGTCATATACTCCCAAGGACAGATAATCAACTGAATCCGCTCCAATCCAAAGAAAGGCATGACCGACATGACAAAAAGAAAATGCTGCCGAGATTGCGGTTGGCTGGTATCCATCTATCGAAAGGAAAGACGTCGCTCGCTATACACGACGGACAAGGAAATATATACAGAGAACGAAGGACGGCCGAAACGAAGGCAGGCCGTCGAGAGGATTTTATTACACGAATCATTTGTACACAGCGACCGTATTTCTTTTGCGTCGGACAGTCAGTTTTACTGACAGAGGTGGTAGTTGGAAGCGCCCCCATCCTGCTACTGTTAGCATTGCATAATAGAATAAGCTGCAGGCGACTTACTGTGAATTTTTGGACGGGTAGCGAAGGGCTTGATTTCGTATCTGAGGAGCATCTCGGCGATGAGAAGCTTGAAAATGTGCTGGAATAGCCACCGGCCGGGACATTGTCGGCGGCCGTGGCCAAACACCAGGTATGTGTCGCTGGTGTTGGTCATGAGATTCTGGCGTCGTTCCTCGGCCGTGGCGTTCTCCTTGTAGAAGCGATAGGGGTTGTATTCGTCGGGGTTAGGATAGAGGTCGCTGTCGCGGTGGACGGCGTACTGGGGGATACCGATTTTGGTTCCGTAGGGGAGGAAAACACCATTGGGGAGGGTGGCACCTTCTGGTGCGACGACCTTTCTGGTAGGTGAGACGGCATTGATGCCGTTAAAGCGAAGGGATTCTTTGATGGCACTTTCGAGCAGCGTTGCCTGCTCCAGCTCGGCGGCTGACCATGAGCCGTCTGAGGTGGCGGCAATCCGCTCGATTTCCGCTTGGAGCATATCCATCAACCCCTCCTCGGCGGGACAGCTTAGGATGTCGAGGAGGGCGCTGGTGGCGGAGATACCGCTTGTATGTACACCGGGAAAGTTGATCATAAAGATTCTGTAGGCCAGCCACATGGTGTCGAGTTCCACGGGCCACTTGCTGCGAAGGCCAGCCTGGATGAGCAAGTCGAGAAGGCTCCCCTGCACGATGTCAGAAATGTCAATGGCATCACTACTCAAGGGACATACGTTTGTCTTGAGTCTTTCTTGGAGAGACTCCGAGTTATACGCCTCTTTCTGCTCCTTGATCTTGGCTTCAATGAGAGGCTTCATGCGGACGTGGAACACTCGCTCTTGCCATCTGTTCACAAGTCCTACGATAGGGCCAATAACGCTGTTTGCAGTTAGAAAAGAAGAAATCCTATCAAAATCGAGGGGCTGGACATACGGGTGAAGAAATGAAGGAAAGGCCTTGATGACGTTGGCCCCTAAGACAATGGCATTGGAGCAGTTGGTCATGGCGTTGAGTAGACTGGTATCATGGCTCCTGCCTGGTCCGATCGCCAACACGTTGATCATTCGAGCCGCGGCCTTCTCCATAAAGGAGTACAGGGGAACCTCGACCCAGTTGTCCGTGTCCTCGCCCCAGATATCCGAGAGGCAGGATCGCGCCTCCTCGGCGAGGGACTCGGCGACAGCTTTCGATTTGAGAGTCTCGGTCAGGTCCTTGCTGACCAACTTGACAAAGTAGTCATACTTCTCGGCGAAGGCAAGCGGCCAACTGGTGTACTTGAGCTGGAAGAAGTCGTTAATGTGTCCTTTGAAGCTATAATCGGATTCCTTGGCGAAGAGAACGGTGTTGGTGTGTTCTTTGGGAAGAATGACTTCGTCGCCCTCATTGACACTGGGCATCACAAAGGGTTGCTGATTCTTAGAGTACTGCAGGCAACAGGTCAGAATTCCACCCAGCACATTAGCAGGGCATGGAATGAAAACCAACCTGTTCATAACCCTCTTGGATGAAGCCGATGGGGTTGACGCCGATGAAGCGTTCTGCGGCGCGGCCGAGGAAGCCCTTCTTACTCAGGACCCATGGGATGTTTTTGGGCACCGGCGAGGTTTCAAAGAGCTTGACGATGAGACACACAAGCATACACACCACACCTGTGGCAGACAAGGTGGAGACGTTGATGTCGAACAGCATGGCTGCTGTCACATACCCAGAATAGGAAATAAACGATAGTTTGGGTGGAAGATCACAGAAAGAATGTCGATCCCGGGGAGGATGATCGTCCGAGGTTGGACGTGGGCCGTGGGAGGGCTCAAATACCGTGAGGAAACTTCTTCATCATGGAGGAAAGGTTGGATGCCTGGATGAATTTAGTGGACTCTGGGACTAACGTAGAACGAACAAACGACAGTCGAAAGGAGGCGAAGGAGTGGATGGCTGCTATTCTTGCTGGGGTGCGAGCAAGATTCATGTCCAGGAGGAGTAGATATGGCTCTTTGTTAGTGCCGTTACTGATTAGATATTATTATTCCCGGCTCTTAACGGACGAAATAGTTTTCAAGAGACCAAGAGGCCGGAGAGAAAGTCGACGAGCAGGCCAATCGGGGCCAGAGCGTGGTCGTTCAGCTGGGTCCGTGAGTGATTAAATGCGTTCGAGACAAGTCTACGTAACAGTTATTAGATCGAGTCCAGTTCGGAAACATGCGATGCCATCCCCCGGGAACGCCACGTTACATGGGCGGAGGAACAACCTTATCAGGCTTAAGTACAGACTGGGAGCTTTGCCCGAGGAACCGGACCACCCATTATTGCCGCAGTATCTCGACCGTTCAGCGGCGGTATTTTGGATACTCAATTGATGTGCGATGGTCGATGCGTTGTCGGAGAATTTTTGCGTGCGCGATTGTCAGTGTCAGCAAGAAGATTCGATAGAGAAACGCCGTCAGAGTGGGATCGTCTGCATGAACAGTGCAGTGGTCGAGCGTCGAATGCAGAAAAGGAGCTGCAGAAAATACGTGTGCCGAGTCAGCATAGGAGAACAGCCATTATTACAAGGGGGGGTGTTAAGGGTGGGTGCATTATATAAAAGGGGTTTAGGGCCAGAGTTTTTCATTTCCACAGTCCCTGTTTTAGCGGGATTTACAGTTCTGACCTGCCCGATGGCATCCCTTAGTGCCCACTAGTTCTGTCTTGGTTGGCCCATTTCTTAGCGAGGCCTTTTCGACCTGGACCTGGGCTGACCGCGAGACCCAATCAAATCCTCTAGAACAGCCAGGGTGGCCAATCGGACTCGGAATCATCCGACAGCCGGCTACAATTTCCATGGTTAGAGAAGGTCTCAAAAAAGGGCGAAAGGATATGATAGGAGAACAAATCAGGTGCTCCGGAATGCCCGAATGCCACATACTGAGAACGGACGGAGAATTCATTCCAAATGGGCGGGAGCTCCATGCGCACTGATAACTGTCTTGGTAGTCTTACATTTGAGTTCTAAGGTCGTCTGTCCCATCTGTCTGACATTGAAACAAATCCACGCGAGAGTGGGTTGAGGAAATCCCCGACGGTCCGACCAGTGGAACTAGGAGTGTTAAAGACTGATTAGCAGAGATGCGATCCTACGATCATCATGTTGATCTGTTGATCCTCTGACAGCCTGACAGGACCCTGATGCACAGCGTTCTATCATTCGATCAGCAGCGTAGTGGTTAGACTGAGAAACTGACAGCCTGAGACCCTGAAAGTAGGCAGTCCCTGAACGCCAGTGTCTTTGTTACTATTTAAGTTCGATCAGCAGAGAATAGCTCACATGGGATGACTACTCCGTATGCATGATATCGAGTTAGTCGACTGCAGCAAACTCGTATCAGTCACGCCACCCTCCTTGGCTGAGAAGATATCAAACTACAAGGACGAACGACTCAGTCGTCTGCAGGGAACTCATATCAGTCAAGCCACCGTCCTTGGCTGGGAAGATATCAAACTACTACGAAGAACGGAGTCAACTCTGTACCTACGTACTGTTACACTACTACTGGTCAGTGCTCAACCATAATGATCTGATTTCACATGCAGCCTGAGGCAGACGTGACTCGTGAGCATTTCGCGCCCCACCAGTAGAGAGTGTTATTCTCCTTGGCTCGTTTGGATCATATGATATTACCTCACTGGTGAAGGAGCATATGGACCGAGCCTCCAGCCTCCCGTCCTCCCGCTCACATTCCTTCAGTTTGAATGTTGAAACAGCTGGTCGTTGACATATGTCTGTATGTTAATATATTGCACTCTGACAGACCCGTACTCGGAGATGATTGAGCAAAATCCCTCATAGCGGATATACTCGTATGGTTTCTGGAATAGCTCTGCTCCGTAATGTCCTTGGCTACCCATCGGGCCATCGAGTGTACTCAGTCTGAAAACATATAAATCAATAGTCTTCTTCATTGCTGTCTCAATGCTACTGGATCGGCGAGCTGAGCTTTCTAGTCTTTCTTTACGCCGAGCTACTCCGTACTCCATATCCTTGATTCCTTGCTGGACATCTACTGAAGGCTTGTTGGCCAATCAGCGCCCGTGTTGCTAGCCAAGAGCTTCATAATCCGCATTGGGGTTAGTGTGGTTGCTGCATCACCATTACCCAATCATATGCAACTGTCTCAAATCTCTCTCGCCCGGAAAAATGGCACGCAAAAAGCAAGGACCCCATAGATAGGTAGTCCGCATCAACCACCTATACTATACTGGGGAATTGGTCGTTGCGACCTTCCACCATACCAAGTTATCCCTACCTACTAATGACACTACTGCTCCGTATTCAGTACTCCATACTCCATAGTAACACTGTAGCAGTGCCTTCTGTGGGTCCCTTGGCATTATGCGCATACTCAGAGTACTCCCTCCTATCTTGGTCAACCCCCCCTTCAATAGTGGATTTGCCTTAATTCCTGTCCCTTGAAGATCACACCTACCAAATCAGATGCCTGGTCGTCGCGGACTTTGTCCACTCAATCTGATTCCTGGCGCAGAAGCGATTTGCAAGCTATTTCACTTTCAGGAGATGATTGGCATCCTTTCAATCTGATCAATTTCATACGCCTGCAGGCCCAGGTCCACGCGATGCTTTTGTTGGCCTCTTCTCCCTCAATAGTTGTCTTCCACTCTGCAGGCCCTGTCGCTCTTACTACTTACCTCTTCTTCTTTGTTGTAAGGCATGATCATCTTTAAGGTGGCTTCGGTGCCCGTTGAAAAGGCAGGCCGGGCTCTTTCAGGCCATTAGCCATTGGCACCGATCGATCTTTGCTATGCCCGTTCAGAGACTCCTCCGAAGGTCACAGCTCCAATGCTCTCAATGTAGTGAGTGTCAGATGGAGGTATGTTCTGTCATTTCGTTGTTTCTTCGCCCTATCTCTTCCCAGTATCCGCGTCCGCCTCATCAACGACATGGCTGCTGACCACACCTCCCTAGTGCTCAAAGACTCGCCCTCAGTGCGACGGATGCAAGCGTCATCGCCTATCCTGTCGGTACGGTGACTCGGTTCCCTCAAAAAGGCTCCGACCACGCTCTGGTGTTCGTCTCGCCAAAGCGACTCCGTCCAAGGCGAAACCTTCCTCTTCCTCCGACGACTCGTCCTCGTCCTCGTCCTCGTGCTCTTCACCTTCTCCTCCCGCCCAACAATATCCCCCTTCTGCCGGCAGCCCCTCCACATCCCATTCCGCCGCGTCCAATTCCTCCGAGGTCGATTTGGATGACAAGATCAAGGTATCGGAGGCTGGCAAGGCCTCCGAGGACTTGAACTCCGAAGATCAACGCCTACTAGACAACTGGCGCGACTCTACGGAACGATCCCTCACGCAGAGCAAGAGCAAGGACAACCCATGGCAGGCCATCATCCGACGCGAGACATCCAAACACCCCGCCTTGAGGCATAGCACACTGGCTCTATCCGCCATGCAACTCGCATCTAGCAGTGAGGCTGGTACTCCACAACGCGAGCGTCACTTGCAGGCGGCTCGAACTCACTACACACTAGCTACGGAAAAGCTACCGACCACCTTAGAAAACTCTACAGCATCCGGTTGCAACGCAGCATTCTCCGCTGCAAGCATTCTTTTTATGTGCGATCTTGCGTCCTCTGCGCTGGCCGGAGAGGACTCCAAGCCCGTTCTTCCGTCGTGCCCCAACCAGACACCCCCGTCTCAAGAGGAGAGTCACGACACATCCCCTTCCTCCTCTCCTTCCCTACAGAAGCTCCTCGACTCCTTCAAAACCATCAGAGCATTACTCCCCAGCCCACAGACACTAGACGAGGTGGAGAAAGGCGCCCTCAAAGACCTTTTCACCCAAGGAGATCCATACCATCAACTGCCTAGCACATATACCCTCACCATTCTCTCCATGAAGAACCTAAACGCCCTCAACGGCAAAAAGGACCCATCACACGAGACGGACGTCTACACCGACACCATCGCAAACCTGGACAACTCTTTAGAAATGCTCACCAAAGGCGGCGATCCAACGACCATCGCCCTCCGCTGGATGTTCCGCGTCCCCAACCGCTACCTAGATCTCGTCCGCGAGGAACAACCTCTAGCGCTCATCATCTTCGCCCATTACTGCGCGGTTCTGCACCACCTCCGCGACCGGTGGTGGATGGGTGACTTGGGGGCGCGACTGTTGAAGGAGATCTGTCGGCTTCTTGGGCCGGAGCGGATGGGTTCGATTTTATGGGCCACTGATATCGTAGGCATCCAGACATGATATTATGGCATTTGCAGTGTCCTACTTATTAGCGACATAGTTTTGCGACACGATTTTCTCCCGTGTCTTGAAAAGATTCATCAGTTGCAAGTCGATGATACCCAGTAACAATGATCAGAATGCCATCTTTTCGTCATCTTTCTTCTTCTCTGCTAAGCTGTAGTAATTTATTGTAGTTTTTTAACTTAGACCGGTAATGTGTGAGCGTCGGATATGCAGCCTGTATGCTTTGCAGGAGACATATCGCTTCGTCTGGCCTGAGATGACAGACTTGGGATTGGGAGAATATTCCACAAATATCAAGCTGTAGCCTAAAAACTCCGATCCCTGGGCGCGGTGTCTCGCCTTGAAGTACATGACCATAGGCATTCATTTATTCAAAAAGGAGTCGTCAAGCTGTCATAGTGTGGTCATTACAGTGATTTTAATGCGGAGAGACTTGTTTGGAATAGTGTGATGTGAGACCATGTTTGCCTTGGTGTTATGAATATATATCACTGTCTGTTTCTGACTCATGAAAAGTGAACTATATTTGTGTTCCTTCCAGAAATCCACTCAGACCAAGCTTTGATTAATTATGATAGTCCTAATACCACTTTCTGAATGATGATCAGACTAGTCTGATAATTATCTTGTAGCTCCTTATACTCTATCTATGCTTGATTAGAGGTGAGCAGAGGGGAAGCTTTTTGAGTGAACCAAACTTCCTTTGATAATGTTCATGACCTGCTTGATACTGTAAGTCTGTCGCATCTTACATTGCAGCTGAAAAGCCAGGAGATTCTGATCTGTCGGTTTGCAGTATGTTTGCTGCTTCACACTTAAGAGCTACGATTCCCCAAGGTAACATGCCTTGTGTCCTCAAGGGATTGCACAGCTCTCCCGGCCCAAGATGTGGGAGTACGCGACTTCCCTTTTCAGATTTGGATCTCTCGTTTGCGAAGACGTCACATCGCCATGTTGACATCAAAGATTGATCAGAATGCGCGTTGTATGGGAAAGTCTCCAACACTCCAATGAATGACAGAGTACTTATGCAACAGACGCAAGGCTAGAACAAGATAGAAAGCCTGCTTCAAAAAGCCTTCTTATAGTGGGCAGTGGTCGATGTTGAAGTCGACTCATTGCGCTTTATGGCTCAGCGTGGAGGCCGTTTCGAATCTTCCATGCTCGGGGAGTCCATGGGACCTTGGTGTAGCTAGATCACCTTATTAGACTCTGCATCGTTGCTGAAGTCGGTGTCGGCCGTCCACGAGAACAAACTTCGTCTCCTAGAAGATGTGCTAACTGTCGGAGACGAGAAGACTATCCTCAGTAAGATACTCATTCAGTTATGAGTGGTAAGGAAATAGGGCACCTTTCCAGTAGACAAGATCCCTGCGACTGATAGTCCAGGAACCAACTCCTCAGACTATGCATGAAGAGATCCTGAAGCTATTCACTAAATAGCCAAGTCGGATCTGAGAAGTCGCTGAGATACAAATGAGTGAAGTGCGAACCATCCTTCGTCCTGTCTATCATCAACCATACCTGGATTTATAAGACAGCGCTCTTCTTATATCTCACTCCTTGGATCAATATTTTCTAGGAGTGAAGCTATTCTTCGACCGTCGCGCTCTTCACCTATCCCATCCTTTTCATCTCCTCATCTCCTCATCTCCTCATCTTACCAAGCCTCTTTCTACTCAGCGTCATCCTAGAACACTACACTAGTCCCATACCCAAGATCACTCCTTCCTCGCAGAGACCTCAAGTGTGCGTTGAAAGGGTGATAACCTCATCGAGCCCCTATTAAAAATCCATCTTCTCCCACCATAGCTGGGCCTGCTACATAAGCCTGCTGCAGCGGTTCCAAATCTCTCATCGTTACACTTCTCCTCGCCCATCTCATTGCTATTCTTCGGCCAGCACTCCATGATGAACCTTCTTGATCTGCCCACCGAGGTGCTCGTCATGATATCAAAGGCCCTCGACAAGGCTTCAGACATCAACGCCTTCGTCCGCATGAGTCGCACCTCCTACATCCGCCTCGACCACGTCCTCTACGAGTTCGATGTTCAGAAAAGAGGCGGCAAAGCCTTTGTATGGGCTGCACAGAACAACAACCAACAGACAGCCAAAAAGTCCCTTCAGGCAGGCATCAAATCACTGAATAAATGGTTTCATAGACCTCTTGCCATCCTGTTACGCGCCGGCTACATCGACTTTGTGCAATTGCTCCTGGACGAAGGTGTTGATCCGGACGCCATACTTTTCCAAGGCTCTCGCATTGAAACGACTGCTTTATACATAGCAGCTAGCTATGGCCATGATGCTATTGTCAAGCTCTTGATCGAAAAGGGCGCGAACGTCAATCTTAACAACTCTCCTGGGCAACCCTTGGTAATCGCTGCGACCAACAACAGAAAGTCTGTGGTCAGGCTTTTACTCGAGAAAGGTGCAGATCCTAACACCCGGCGCCATGATAATGTCACGGCCCTTAGCATTGCAGTGATGAAGAAAAGCACAGAGATTGTCAGCATGCTATTAAACAACGGTGCGCATGCAGAACTGGACCATGCACTTCAAGTAGCAGCAACGAAAGGTAACAACAAAATCACCCAGCTCTTACTGGACAGAGGAGCAGATGTGGGATCCCGGGACTACGCTGGACGCACCCCACTGGACTTGGGCGTGATGTACGGCTCTCAGCGATCGGTCCGTCTGCTTTTGAAGCATGGGGCAGACGTGAACGCTCAGAGTTCCTTGCCTCTGCATCAAGCTATATCTGGCAGATTCACCACAGATGACAACAGGGAATCATCCATAATCCGGTTGCTTCTCGATCATGGAGCGGACATCAATCGCAAAGATTCTGAGGGTCGAACCCCGTTGCTCTATGCTATGGTCCTTGGACATGACCAGATCGTCGAACTTCTGTTGCTTTACGATGTGGACCCGGACGCCAAAAGCCACAGCGGGATGACACCTTTGCTGAGAGCTATTGGAATGTTCAGGGTAGGTTGGGTGCAAAAACTAATGGAAAAGCGTAATGAACGCAAGTCATCACGCCCATAGTCGACATTCCACTTCCGCTTGATATGGAGACTGGTTGCTGCATTGATTTCAGGACGACGAGGAAGGAAGATTCTCTGTTCCCTTAACCAAGGATTTCATCTATCGGATTTGCGGTTTTCTCTCTTTTTCTCTCCTTGAGCCTTTTCAGGACATCCTTTACGATATGCTTGTCGTTTTTCTGGGAAATAGTGAAATTCATGGATTGTGCTCTCAGTTGAGAACTGCCCTTTGCAGTTGGAAAGGAGTTCAGTCATTTCATTGCTAATCTACGACTGATTTATTTGTATTTCAAAGCACGCTGACTATTAGTTAAATCAAATGCATATTTCAAATGAACAAGAGTCTTCCAAACTTGGGGTAGTTGGTTCCGCATTGATAGTTTATAGTCCGGTAGACTGACCAAATATTGTCTTGGATATATCAATGCGGGGGCTTATAACGGCATTTTGGCTTATATGACAAATGTCTATGTTGACCCAATCCGACATTTAGTTTGACAGTCGTACATATACATAGCAGTCCTTCATGACACCATGTTCTGCCGAAAAGCAGGGAATTCCCGATGTTCACACGCAATCGAACAGCAAGCCTGAGAGATAAATATGCGATGGCCTCTTCACACCACCTAGCCATGGAATCCCGGGTCCAACGACCATCCAGAGGAGAATAACCCGCTCGTTCTTCAGAAATGGCACAAGCAAATGTCTCAGCCATAGACCCTGCAGTGTACGGCGGCTACAAGAAGAAATGGGCTACTTTCCCCGACTCCACAGACGCATGGCTTGCATACGAGCGTGAAGTGGCTGAAGTTCTTGCCCAGGATGCACCTCAGAGAGATCAAGACAACAACTCTCCTCATGCAGAGGTCGCGTTACTGAAGCATTCCATTCTGTTGAAACTTCTCGGGCCGAAAGAGTATGGCGGCGGAGAACAGCCATGGCAGGTAGGCCACAAGGCGTCATGCAACTTAGGAACCCAGGAGGGCCAGTTGTCCTTTAGCGGATGTGTGGTATGCTGAACAAGGGATAATATGTCGAGCTTCCGTGGCTGCTGGCGGACGCTGAACCTTGTAAAGTCTCGGTACACTTCTCGGACAGGCTTTGAGTAGTTTGGTCTCAGGGCATCAGGCCTGAGGAAGTTGATATCTGGTCCGAGCGAGATCACCTTCTCCGAGAGCCACATGACTTTGCGCTGGAAGAGCGACAACGCTGTCGACTTATGTGCACCTTCGACTTCGGTTAGTGCCAGAACGGGCTGCAGACCCTCGTCCGAGATTCCCAGGAGAGCAAAGATCCGATCGCGCAGATCGGTGCACTTGAAGTTGCAGATCCCGGCAAGTAAACTGAACATGCGGCCAAGAGAAGCCTCCACCTTGGGCCGTTTTGTTGACGCCAACATTTCCCGTCTGCTGTTGACAACGGTACTCTAGAAAGACACCGTACCGTCTGGATAACCAAGACCCTGAGCATCCATGATAACCCCGCGAAAGTTGCAGACACGGTTCAGCAGCGAGATCAAATCAAAGAAATCCATCTCGTGCTGTCCGCATTTTGCAATGCAGCGTTGCGAGGCGACGACCTCCTGTATACACCACACGCGCTCAAAGTACTGCCCTGCGAAAAGACGAGCCAGTGCATCCGTCGCCCGCGGCTCCGCAGCGAGCGACTCCAACAGGATGGCGTCGGCTTCAGTCTTCATCGCGAAGAGCGTCCGGCCATCCGACACATCCGTCGCGGACTGATTCATATCCTTCTGCAACTCTGACAATCGTCTCGCGAAATCAAATGCTTCTTTCGTTTCGGGCATACCAGGCCCAAGCCACGCAATAACCGCAACTGCATGCTTATATATAATCCGCATATAGCCGACCTGACGCTCTCGCTCGCTCAGATCCTCCTGATTGATACAGACCGCATCGACCCAGAGCCTGCGATGCGCATGAGGGAGACGAAGATGGCGAAGCGCGATGTCGAGGTTTAGCGTTATGCTGAATTGGCCATGGCCGTAGTAGAGGGGCACAGGGGCCCTTTCGGTGCCCCATACATACGACAGGGCTTCAGGAGGCCATGGACAGTGCTCAATATCGACAATGTCGAGAGTGCAGTATAGTGGATCGGACTCTGTGCCAGGATAGAGAGTCAAGACGCGGGTGAATGCGGGACTCTGGCCGAGTTCGTCGATGGGTGGCAGGGGTGTATATTGGTACCGGGCCATCTTGCAGTCAAAATAAGGATGTCCTGAAGAGGCCAAGGAAGGATTCAGAGTTCGTTTGAGAGAATGTGGGGTTTGAGGCTGTGGAGAGCCAAGATTTATCGGCTGATGCGATACGAGATGGGCAAAGATCTGATGCTCTTTTTGGTTACCTTATTGGTCGAAAGGGACATCAAGCAAAGCTGAGCTGGATTTGACAGGGTATAGACACTGCTACTCGATCGTACTGGCCCCAAGCTGTATATCCATCCCATTTTGCTTGATTATTTTTGAGGTTTTAGCAGATCCAAAGGGCTTCATATCCCTGTCCGCAGTTTCACCGTTTCACACATCATAATAACCTTCAAACCAGTAACATTAGAAACCCCCCAGTATTCCTTGCTGACTGTCATGAAAGTCATTGCGCATAATCTCTAGCTTTCCCTGGACTGCCAATGGTGGTGCATTCCCGAGATATATAGGCTTAGAGATTCCTTTACTAGTAAAAGCTAGCTTGCTTATTCCTGTAATAAGCATCAACTTAACATGGGAAAGGCGTCGCAAATATTGATTTAATGGTAATACTGGCTTCTCAGGATGCATTCGAACGAGATGTTGATAGTCATAGGGCCAGAGTCAGGTGATACATTAGAGACGATAGATATTGACAATGACAGCACTAAGAATAGAAATCATGTCAGAATAGTGTTAAATGTTAATATATGTTATGGTCGCCTGATTCACCTCCATACCGTGTTAAGAGCCTAAGAGACTGTTTACTGCACTACAACGGCAAGAGTCAGTCAGCTTTTACTGAGCCGTTGCGTCCTATATTTGGTTACATTTGTATCATGGATAAACTCACTTTCTATATAGTGATCACTAGTAATCCCGCTTCCCGACAAAGCGCTTTTTAGCCCTTTGTTAGCCATCTTATTCTTGTCCTCTCCGCCTATAAGGGATAATTACTGCATAAGGGACTTATGCGATACTTTGCTGCATGTCTCAGACACAGCCTACCCCAACTTCCCCCCCGAGGCTGAATTGGCCCCCAACTTCCCCAATCCCCCCCTAGGCTGAATCGGCCCCCACGAAGAAATAGATAATGGATAAGTTCACTCACTTTCGTACCTACAACCATTCGAGCGGCCGGTCACCAAGATGGAAAACAATAGCGACGTTGCTCTTCGGCGACTGTCGCGGAGTTCAGTATCTGGTCGCAGCTACCAAGCACCTGAGTATTCGGAGAACATGGAGCCCCCGGCATATTCACGTGCACTTCTAGCAACCCAGGTTCCTGGACGAGGATACAGTACCACGCTTCATCGCTCGGCAAATCTCCTCCTGCCTATGCTTCTGTATGTAGCGCTGGCAGTCTATGCGTGGGCTGCGATCGTCTGCCTTTCCTTTCGTCCCATGAGCGCCAAATCGTGGGACGCAAATCTATCATACCATTCTTCATATCCCGAATCTTTGAACTACGCGCCGAATGAAGCCATTTATCGGTCTGCCATGGTGATAAGGACGCTTATCGCCGTCATCACTCTACCTTGGCTTTCCGCCGTATGCGCAAGTGCGGCGGTCATCTATGTGCAGAATCAAAAGACGGCCAACAGCCTGCGAATGCGGCAAGTCACGAATCTGGCGGACCGTCGATGGCTGGATATCCCCTTGTACAAAGACCTTGTCTTTGGAGGGTGGAAGAAGCATGGCAGTACATTCTTGGTGCTTGCTATCATCCTTCATCTGATCGCGGGCTTGACATATCCCATCCAGTCAATCTTCCTCGAAACAAAGACGATCCGTGTCCCCGAGTCCATGAATCGGGTGGCTACCCTAGCCGATCTTCCCTCCCTTAGGGCCCGGCTCCTAGGCAATGACATCTTGACGGCTCGCGGAGCACTTAACGACGCCAACGCCGTCGCCTTCCAGCCGTTCTTGTGGCAAAACACGTCTGGGGTTCAATTACCCACCTTGAATAACATTCTATCCTTAAACGAGTCGTTCTATGCTCAGCTCCCGAATGGATTCAACACGGGCGTACTGCGACAGTTTGCGCCTCGTGTGAACTCCACTGCCACATACGAGACTATCGGTTACAGTGATTTTCCGTCGAACTGCGACAGCATTCCTGGGGCGTTTTATTCCAACTACTATTCCAAATACCAAGTATACGAACGCACTAATATCTGGGGAGTCACGGCCTGTATGCCTGCCAACCTGACTATATCACCATGGCAGATGACGCGAGATCGCCAGGACTTCTCCGAAACCCTCTATTTGAATTTTACCGTCATACAGGGCTTCCGCGGCGACACGCCGGCTAGTGGCAGCCTGTACCGGATCACGGTCAACACCACCGCTGGATACTTCGAGTTGCCGAACTACATGAATGAAGGCGTGCCCGGTCCGCTGCTGGAAAAAGACCCAGGCAGCCTCTGCGGCGCAGACTGTCCATATCAGAGCTCTGATTATTGGCCCAAAATCGCTCGGATCCGTCGCAATAACATTATCACCAGCCCACTCGACGCAGCGGCCTGGGACCCAATCGCAACAGTCAACAAAGGTCCCCTTCTGACGATGGCACTCGCACTGTTTGGTCCGGGTTCTTTCCTGGACACATCCGCTGCAGAACTCGCGGCCCTCACGGCCAGCTTAAACACAGCCAACCTCACAGGCAAGATCTGTCTCGCCGTTCCTCCACTCCTCAACCTGATCGTGGATGATTCTTACTCGCTCGTTTCCCAAGAATACTGTCTAGACAACGGGGCCGTCTACGCGGCCGACAATGTCGACGGCTTCATCCAGCTATGGCTTGGTTACCTCCTCGACGCCGAGGACAAATTCCCCACGATCTTTACAGCGGCAGCCTTTCTATCTAACAAGCAAATGATTGAGTCAAACATCGGTCTGTATTCGATATATCAAGACGTCGGCACCGAGATGACTATCCCAACCATCTCGTCCGCAGGGATAATCGTCGGCTCAGTCATGATGGCCCTGTACATCATCCCGATGATTGGACTCGCATTTTACGTTATGTATTACCCCCGGTGGACGGACCGGTTAGATTCCTTCGTGATGCTGCGCTTCGGGGCCGCGATCGGCGATAAACTGCTTCCTCTGCGGGTGGCCCGGACGCCGGATCAGATCCCGGTATTGGATGAAATCCCGGGTGTTGTGAGAGACGTGTCTATTCCAGATGGGGATGAGCTTCTTCCAATAGGCACTTTGGGACTTGGGGATGGACGGCCTTTGCAGAGAGATCGTCGGTATGAGTCTTTTAAGGAATGCGATGAACCTTTGTTGCCGGGAGAGCTCAGGAGGCTGGGATGAGAATCAATGATGAGCCAATATAGGGGTAACTAATGCGAAGGAGTGCTTTATCTGGAATATAACTGTGTACATATAGAGACAGATATAGAGACAGGGTGCATATAGAGACAGGGTACATATAGAGACAGGTGTGGACACATCGAACAAGCTGTGCTACTCCAGTTTTCACGCTTGTTACGCCTGGACGGCGAGGCTTTGCTAATTCTTAATGTTCATTGGGAATCGTGATTTCCGAATAAATTCTCATATTCTCCACCGCACGGCAGAGAGCTGATTATTGTCGGCATTCTAGCTGCAACCGGAGTGAACTCACGAACACAGACGCCATCACCTGTGGGGAGATCCAGTAGCAGCAGCGCACCGGCTGGGTCACTGACATACGCGACACCATTCGCGTCGAAGCGCACATCATCCGACTGTCCAATGTGTCATTCTCCGACACATATTTGGGCACAGCGAAACTCAGAACCCACCCTACAGCTCCAATCCCCGCAAGTATCCGCGCCAGGGTCTGGAAGCTCTGGCTGAACGCCTGCGCAATAAGCACAGTCTGCTCATCATCCGCAGGCAGCGATTTCAGCGTGACGGCATACGTCTTGGCCGTCGTGGCAATGAGACATCCGATAAATGCCTGTCTTCAAGGTAACGCGCCAACATATTTTGGAAGATCGACCCACCGATTGCAACGCCCATGCAGAGGCCGATGCTGCGGGTGAAGCAGCAAAACGCAGTAGCGTTTGTAAGATCCTGGGTGCTGGAATTGGATTGCGCCGCGTAGATATGCGAGACGATCAGGATTCCATGCCCTCTTTGTAATCCTTTGACGTGCCACCCAGCAGCGTGCAGGATCAAGGAGGATCCGAAGCGGAGGCTACAACGGATGAAGGATCGGCCGCCATGCGCTGATCTGCGCTGATCATGCTTTATGCAGAATTTTCCGCGGACAAGGAGGAAATCCGAGATTATGAAGGTAGGAGTCTAATTGTACAGATCTACCGGCATAGAAGCAAATAGCAATGGGGTTATCTCACGTTATTTAAGTTAATAAAGTGGTCAGATACATAAAACATGAGGTCTTGCTTTCTACAAACAGAATAGTGCACAGACATGGGAAAACGGCTAGTGGAAGAACAGGTCTAGATCATACTCCGATTCGACAACCACCTGCAACAGTGGATCATCCAAGAACTTCCCCTGAGAAACTCCGGCACCGTTTGATCCGACATCGAACGGTTCGAATCAACTTGCAGAAGTCGATCCTGTAAGTGGCGCACCACCGCGCTCCCCACCGTTATCGTCGCTCTTTTGAATAACATCCTGCCATACGGGTAGATAGACAATGGATGTCGCTCTTGAGCTTCTCGATCCCCTCATTCTGGACAAGGCCTATGCCTGGCTGTTGCCGTCCGACCCCTATCTCGCCGACCCGACGTCGCGATGGCCGCGCGACAACATCTATCGCCAAGTCATCTCTATTCTCGTCATCACGCAACTCGGCGCGACCTCCCTCTATCTCTTTTTCAGTGCGCTCTCCTACTACTTCATCTTTGACCGACGGCTGGAGTACCATCCGCGCTTCTTGCCGAATCAAATCCGCCAAGAGATCGAATCATCACTCTCCGCTGTTCCCTTTATCAACATTCTGACCCTGCCTTGGTTCTTGGCCGAGGTCCGTGGAAAAAGCTTGCTGTACCCCTCGGTGAGCGACTATGGCTGGCCCTGGCTGGTCATCTCGTCCATCCTGTACATGGCTTTCAATGATATTGCCATCTACTGGATTCATCGGCTAGAGCATCACCCCAGCGTGTACAAGTACATTCACAAGCCACACCACAAATGGATCGGTCAGTCTTTCGCAGAACTTCGATCTAGAAGTAGATGCCAAATGCTAACGACATCATAGTTCCCACACCATGGGCTGCGCTGGCGTTCCACCCGCTGGATGGGTATGTCCAATCTCTGCCATACCAGTGAGTATTCCACTCCCCTGTCCCAGCGATTCTCTCTGGCCAGCTTTCTAACCTTCCAAAGCTTCTTCGTCTTCATTTGCCCCATGCAGCGACATCTGTACATGGTTCTCTTCGTCGCGGTCCAGATCTGGACCATCTTCATTCATGACGGCGACATGATTTCAGGCCATTGGACAGAGAAATTCATCAACAGCCCCGCGCATCACACATTGCACCATATGTACTTCACTGTCAACTATGGACAGTACTTCACCTGGGCAGACACCTATTTCGGCTCGCACCGGGCTCCGGAGCCCGCGCTGGATCCGCTCCATGATGCGCTGAAGGTGATGCGGGCGAAAGGACTTGTGGACGAGCAGGGCAACCTCATTAAAAAGCCAAAGGGAGAGTAAAAGACCCCTAGTCCTCGGGGTATGGATGTCAGTAGTAAATATGCATATGACGATAGATGAAGAGTCGTTTTCCTGTCCATCAAAGATTTAGAGCAATACTTAGTGTTAATATATATCAATGCAAATTGCATCCCGGTCTCAATGAGTAGTTTAGATATAGTTGAACAGTGCTATACAGTACCATCTGCCACCCTGCATCTAGCGCCATGTGTAATTATGGTCCTTATTCATCACTCGTTCAACAGTACTACTAGAACCACTCTCCATTATCAAAGTCAATAATTTCATGGGTATTAGTCCAATCAACCATCTCCAGCGAAAGGGCATGGTATGCAGGGTCTCTCCTGAAGCCCCAGTAGGCATCCTCTGAGCGGAATTCAAACACGAATACAATATGCCTCTTCGTCTGTTTTTCATGGAGGGAATTAGAGATGTCTGGAAGATACATCAGGTAGAAACCGAGGATTGCACGGGAAAAGAAGAGAAAGGTCAGGCTGGTTTAAATCACCAGGTCAGGTTTCCAACTTACAGTGCCTTGCTGTCCACCAGTTAAGGAGCGGATGAATCGTATTCTTTCTAAGTCAAGGTAACGCTCGCATACCTAAATGGCAGTATCAGTAGGAGAACCGCTATGTACAGAAGATATTCCATTTGCAGAGCCTACAGCCAAATAATCAAGTAAAGGGGAACTGAGAATCTTACTTCTTTCATAGTCTCAAGGGGCACATCATCCTTAAAATGCCAGCGTTCAATCCGTACTGTAGTCATTTTGCACAGCTACCGAGTAGTCCACTGGATCGAGCTTTGTAGTAATGGTGAAGGTTCATGAACAACGGCAGAGGTTCTGCTTAAATAGCGAGAAAAGTCTTCCCATTCTGCGCGGGGCTGGCGGCGGTCTGCTGCTTCTGCTTTCCTATTATTGGCAGTACTAGATTACTAGTAGTAGGATGGTTATCTTACTGCCCTCTCAACATGCATCTGGCGGTTGAACTGGTAGGTTATCAATATTAAAAGAAATATAGATCATTGCTTCAAAGTAATTTCTGATACTTGATGCTACCTAAGAGGACGTCAGGAGACTGGCGAACCCTATCCGCAAAATGGGTAAATCTGGTTGGGTTGGATTTGTCACAAGAACTTCATATGCCTCTTTAGAGATTGCCTCTTTGTAACTGCGGATGAGCAGATACAGCTGTGGAGATCTCTGAGCCCCTGGATATCTGGCTCGCTGCAAGAGAGCTTATAGAGCTGCTACATGATATCATGACGCGCAAAGCAAAGTAGCATCAGGCTGTAGCAAGGCCCGGGCGCCCTAGCTATTTCTTCTATAAAAGAATCCAAGCATACGTTGAGGTGGTCATGGCAATTGCTGAGAAGTATCTCTGGTTAGTCATCCGACTTGAGACGCCTACTCCTCTTGCTCTTCTCCTAGGGCATAGAGATGGAAGGCCACTGTGGCTGAAGAGTATATCAGATGGCGGTTGCGTAGACTGTGGCAGCCGTTCGGCCGCAACCGAGATATGACTATTTAATAGTGTCCCTGTGCTGGAGTAAGCGAGGGCCATTGGTTCCTTCTGACAAACATTAGCGAGTTACGCAAGGAAAACGGCAAGTTTGCCCCGAAGGAGATTAAATTAAGCTTATGCTGACAGCCAAGCATGATGACGCGGCTTGGAGGAAAGGGAATCGGCCGACTGGACTAGCACAAGGCATTATGGCGTGATTGAGCATAGCTGCAGAAGAGTCATTCGCTCAGAGCCCCTGTTTCTGTCGTTTCTAGGCTTCTGTGTGCGGAGTCTTCAGCCGAGCATAGTAATAAGCCGGCTTGTAACTTGCTTAGCATGTGGAATAAGCATTCATGGGGTCTGGCTAAAGTCTGTGCCACCACTCAGGATGAATTTTGAATGCTCGGAGTTGGATGGACTGTATGCTCTAGGGCTTATCAATCGCTGACCACCATCATTTAGTTATGGGATGTGCTTGATTAATTGGCCTAAGGTTGTGGATATAAAAGTGAAGGACCACGTTCGGTCTTCCTACTTTCTTTTCCTAAGAAGCAATCCATCACCATGCGAGCCATGGCCCTTGCTTTCCTGACTGCCCTAAGTGCATCACTTGTCCGTGCCCAGGGATATAGTGTAAAGTGTTCTGATATCTATCTCAATGAAAGTTGGCTGGTTGCAACCTGTCCAAAGGATGACGGCAATGACAGGATTACTAGCAGCGTCTATCTCCCGAATAAGATTGCCAACAATAATGCTGTCCTTGAGGTGAGTGATCAACTGTCATCATTGCAGATTCTCTCTAACCGAGACTAACGCATGTACAGTGGGCCATCGAGTACGTCCGTCTGTTCTGTCTTCTCTGTCGACCCACCTACTGACAGAGCTTGCAGCGGAGCTTACTGGGAAACCTGCAAGGACTGCTCGCTCATTAACAGCGGATCAACTCTGCAATGCTCCTGCAAAGGCTCAGCATCACCGTACAGTAACACAACATTGAACCTAGGTAAGGTCCCCCACATACGTGAATGTATCCCTCTCATAGCTTTGCAGAGGAACACATCGCCAACTATGACGGGCACCTCCTTTCCAACCTCAGCGGGCCCGTCACCTCTGTCCCAGCGGAGTCCTCGTATCCCGTCCCCTCAGACTTCGAGGTGGAGCTTGAGCTGTCAACACTGAACAACTCGTGCGCCATATATGGGGGAACTATCACGCTGAACCGTCCAACAAGCTGCTTCTATCTCAACCTCGGAGTAGAGTACTCCTGGGCATGCGGCAACTCGGTGAACAACCAAGGCTGGGAGATTGTAGGGTACTCCGATAAAGATTGCACAAGTGACCCGGTTGCGACCTTCACACAGGAGAATCAGGGCGCTTGCTTGACGTTTTCGACAGGTGTCAAAGGCTTCTTGGTGACTCCACTGTGGAATGCAGACTGACCCGAGAAAGAATCAATAGCATCATCCACCATGGTTGCCATCCCAAATTGTGTCTGCGGTTCTGACTGTCATCGGCTCGTATCTAAGTGATAAATACTTCTTCAGGCTTTACCACGTATTACTGTTTGAAGGAATACTGTTATCAGACCAATACACTTGCCAGGTAGGCCCAGGCAGGCTCTTCGCATCGTCTTGAGTGTCCACATCCTCTCTATCTTCAGACCAACTAGTTCGAGCGACTATGCTAGATGCTCATTCTCTCCTGCCTTAACATTTCCACAAATGGAAATTGGCATCATGTGAGAGCTAGCTAGAGAAGGAGAATTCCAGGTTTTACATAGACTTGAAGATGGTCTGAGACAAGTACGAGGAAGTGAAGGGACAATCCTATTGTCCATGCCAAGTCTCATATCCAACCCGGTGTTTCTGAGACAATGCCTTTGTTATTGCTACAATATTCAAGACAGCAAGTCGAAACCAGGAACTCTCCCTAGAAGACACATATAAAAGTCAGTCGTCTACCAGTAATGGCGTGTCTTTTTTCTTCTTCAACTATCTCGGTTTCAGAGCTATCTTCCTCCGACTCGCTAGCCTTGATCTCCTCGTCCCATTCCTTCGAACCTCTATCATATCAGCAAGCATCTTTTGCGCGAAAATGATGG
The DNA here is from genome assembly GCA_011319215.2 of Scortechinia acanthostroma. Lineage (NCBI taxonomy): Eukaryota > Fungi > Ascomycota > Sordariomycetes > Coronophorales > Scortechiniaceae > Scortechinia > Scortechinia acanthostroma. Next base: position 41,767 of record JAABUG020096111.1, read on the forward strand.
TAAGTCTAGTCCTCCCTATCCCCGAATGATGCAATATACTAAGCAGCTAATCTAGTCCATGAACGCTCCTGACTTGGGCACAGTCATTGACCGCCTCTCCCTTCCCCTTGACAACATGAGACAGGTGGCAGAACTGTGGAAGAACATCCTGGTGAGGTTCTTCCCCAACAGAGAGTATGCTCAGTTCCCCTTCCGAGAGACCCACTACTACATCGATCTCGACCTGAACACTCACGGTTACTTGGGCCTAGGCTCCGTCCTGCGCACTCAGGGTTTCAATGCTGGCGTCCACTTCCTGCTGATCAATTTCGCCGCAGCCCCAGCTGACGGCTCCGCTTTTACCTGGGATGGAAACGAGCACTTTCTGAAGCGGGAGCTCTGGCATTCGATGCAGAGTGTTCCTGAGCGCCAGAGGGCCGCCATCTACGGACTGATTGCTATTGGAACCTACGTGCGCTTCTACAAGTACATGCCTGACGGTCAGTTTACTTCTGTTACCTTTGCGGATGGCAAGCAGACGCTGCATATACACGTTGACCTGGCAGTCATCCGGCAGTTTATCGCCAGTGTCAAGGAAGAGTGGATGTGATGGTGGGACCGTGCAGGTGGTTGTAGTTGGAGACTTGTGTTGACGGATGGATTGTGTTCTGATTTTGTTGCTTTTCTGCTTGCATCTTTCTTTTGCAATGCTCTCTCTTGAAATTTGATTGCAGTCGAGACTAGGGATGTCATAGAAGACAACATGTACTGAACCGAATATGCCAAGAGTAAAGCAACCGACTAGGCGACGAATAGAAGATTTTCCGTGACCAGCATTACGACCCTGTAGGTCAGAGTAGCCAATAATGATAGAACGCTTGCTGCACCTAGCAGCGTAGTCATGGCTGTAGGCCACACTGAGGCAGTTAGTGTGTGGCTTGGTTTTGTCTAGCTGAAGAGAAAGCTAGCCGTGGGGCAGTAAGAGGGGGCCACAGATATTCCCCTATTCGGTTGCCTAGAATATGCTACCTCTCTATAGAAATAGGAAGATATCGTGGAAACTAGTAGTTCTTTCCTAAAAAAAAAGGCGACTCGCACTGCTTCTCCCATAAGAAGCCCCACACTGTAGTAGACAAAACCTGCCTCTCTTCTCTCATGCTCTATGAAGAGGCTGCGTGGTTGCGAACAAGCCTTTCCAAAGCTTGTGGATCGGCACCGACAAGTTCATCAACTTTTCCCCCATCTTTAAAGACCATGAAGGTTGGCATTGCACGTATGCCGACCTCCTGAGAAATTTGTTCTTGTGCATCAACATCAACTTTGTAGAATTCGACATTGCTAAACTCCGGCATATCCGATAACTTCTCGAAGATAGGTGAAACAAATCGGCAAGGTCCACACCATGTTGCCCAGAAGTCGATTATAGCAGGGGTATCTCTGCTAATGATTTCTCGAAATTCATCATACCTACAGTGTTAGGAACATTAGCACTAGGAAATATAGTAAAGAATGGTCGTAACATCACTTACGAGGTAATGGGTGCAACAGGCATCTTGTTCAACCGGTTCCCTTCTGCAGAATTCAGAGAAGATGGTCTATATATTGTGAGAAGAACGATCGTGTAGCAAGAATAGAAATAACTGGACCTAACTGTCTTCTTATATGATTTTGCCCAGCCTTGCCCCGCCCCCACCTTCAGCTATACAGCTAGTCGGATACTCTGCAGTGCCCCGCTTCAGCCTGATGATATTCCCTCAGCTGAACGAACACCTGTGACCTCTCAGGAATGATGACCTGGCCATGCCGCGCTAGCTGAGAAGGAACATCGACGTCATCTCGCAGATCGTCCAGTAGCCAGGTGTGCTCAGACCTTGAGCTCTTACGGAGTCCTAAGGAGTAGATTCCAACGATCTTCCCTTGGTCTTTTCCATGCATCTGCGGTATTAGATGATCAGGTAACGAGTTTAGATATGGAATTCACTGGGCCAGAATAGAATTTCAAACGATGATCTTCTTCGTACAACCACCATGGGGTTACCGAGTGCTAATTGGCAATCGTGTTGTCGACATATAGAATGTCCAAATGCCTACGCCACATGTCTCTCCAGTCTTGAGTCGGAGTCGCCAAATCACTCTGCTGTCAGCTTGATAAGTCGAGCTCCCATTTCGGATGGGATAGTGACTTTCAATAATCCCTCAGTTTGCAACCATTTGACCGTCGCAGGAAGCGTGGTAGGATAAAGAATCTTGCTTCTAACAGCCCTACCACAGAGTGCTTTGATGGGCAGGTCAACGGATTCAGGACCACCTCGTCTCCAAACAGAAAGATAATAACACTCATCAGCATTGCCCTCGCTCTTCTTCGCAGCCATACCGAGTGAGAACCAATCATCATGCCAATGTGGAAGACCCAAAGGCCAGAATGCGGTTGCTGTGGGCAGATCGGCCCGTATAGTTGTATAGACATCCATGCCCTCTTTAATCAAAGCAAACTGCTCCGGCTGGAGAAGGTCTAGACGTCCACTTAGATGAACACGGCCCAGGAGACTATTGACCACAGTCATCGCATTAAGCTCATCATCCCATGCCGGTTGTGGGTAGGCCCATATTGCTCCTTGCTCCGGAGTAACCGCGGTAGGGAGAGCCGATGCAATGGCCGGGTAGCGCTCTGGATCTTGCTGGTCGCTTGACGACTGGAGAGCGTGGACCGCCAACATGGCGTAATCCATTCGCTGGGCGCCGCTGGAGCAGTTCTCGATCAGGAGGTCAGGGTAGCGATCGTGCAGTTCATTTACCCAGCTCAGATACATTCGGTTATGTCCTAGTTGGCCGGAGCCAGGGCTTGAGCAGTTGATGTCTGTCCCTTGGGTGACGTCGATGTTATAGTCGAACTTGAAGTACCCAACGCCGTATTCAGTCACAAGATGGTGGATAATTCCGCTCATGCGCTCTCGTACGGCAGAATGACGATAATCAAGTTGATACCTGTTCTTCTCCACGATTCGATGACCATCTCTCTGGAAGAACGCTTCGTCTGGCAGCTGCTTGGCGACGACACTGCGGACTCCAATGACTTCAGGCTCAATCCATAGCCCGGGAATCAGGCCTTTGCTTCGGATCTGACTCAAAAGGTTTTTGAATCCTGAAGGAAACCTCTTCTGAGATGGCTCCCATAACCCAACATCGTCCCACCAGCCGGAGTCATCGGCATACCAGCCCGCGTCAATCACAAAGTACTCCGCGCCTGCTTTCGCAACCGGAGCTACAAGAGCTAATATTTTCTCCTCGGTGGGGTCGCCCATCAAGCAGTTCATGTAATCGTTGAAGATGATCGGCAGGCGTTCATGGTCTCGATGCTTCCGTCTGATGTGGCGTCTGTACTGAGTCAAAGCCGCAAACGCTTTTTCATAGTCATCTTGAACGTGACACAGCGCTACAGGCACGGTAGTGAACTCCTGGCCCAGAGCGAGCCTCGCTCTCCAGTCATGCTCGGTCTCTACCGGCCCACCAGCAGCCAGATAAATGCTGTCCTTCCAGTCTCCTATTTCCCATCGCCATGAGCCATTGTTCTCAACCTGCCAGAGCCAGGTATCTTTGTTGTCAAAACGCTTCAGAAGTCCCATAGGAAGATGTCCTTCCGTGGAAAAGGTGCCGCGGTTCGACATCGAATAGCGCCCCATACTTCCCCAATGATCATCGGGCCGTCCATAGACGCCACAATCATCCACTCCAATACTGGGCAGGTCATGCTCAACCCATTGAGCTTCTCGGAACCACGTGTTGTTTGGTACAGAGAGTCTATACTCGTGCCACCATCTCTCCGAACCGGTCGATAGCCCACCGAGGACTAGCGATGTGAGCTGCGTTACGACGAGATCTTTGTCACTAGCATTCTGGATGCTAGCTGTCGCACGTAGAACTGGAAATCTCTCGTAAATCGTGAGATGCGACGTCACTAGTACCCCAGAAATGCCGTCCTTCAGTCGAATATGGAGCGTCTTGGTGTCTGCTGCGGTATCAATCTCATGGGTCTGATAGCGCAGACGACCGCCGACATAGCTTCCCACGAGACTTTTTGACGATTTGTTTCTTTCTGTTCCCTGCCCAGCCAACCGCACCTCTACCAAGGGCGCATACGAATCACTGAAGTTTTTGGAGGCGGGGGTCGGCGAGGTGCCGGGAAGAGGCAGCACCTCTTGTAAGAACGCTGCCCCATCCTTATCAATAAGGACTTTGACTCGCAGAGCCTTGCTTTCCAGTGTAATGCTTTGCGACGCCATGCCAGGATTGATGTCTCTACTTACTTGCTGGGTATTCTCCAGGAAAGTGCCTTGACCAGGGGGAATCGGCTTTAAGAAGAGGGGTAAATATCCGTTGCGCAAATCCCGGTTAATAATGCGCCAATAAGCATCATGAGTCGGCTCATCTTATTATCCTTCGAATTGATTTTATATGACTAAATACCTATGAATAGGAATAACCTTTTTTGTTGACACTGTGTCGTGGAGAACGAACATGTAGTGTGACCTGATTGCAAATCCGCATCACTGTATAAAAGTACTCTAGTATGGAGACCTTTTCCAGTCAATCTCAAATCATGTTTCCACCATATACCAACAAGCTGGGCTCCCTCTAGTCATACCAGGCATTTCTGTTAGGTTTGAACTTCCTTTAGGTCATGGCCGTGCATTCAACATAACCCTACATTTTGCTAATCCGTCGGGTCGTCCTCTTCACTTCATGTCAATCACTTACCGAGACAAAAGTCATAGTCAGAATGTCAAGCGAACCAACCTATCAACGTGCATAGCAAGGCGTATAAGCACACCTGGTGGATCATCTTTCAATTAGGTGAAAGCTACGCATCTGTCTACCCCACTGCCCTGGGAAGCTGTGCCTTGACGGGCCGTTGGCCGTGGCTGTTTCGGTTAAAACAAACAGTGGGGAATTTCCGGCCCACTTTTGGCTGTTAACTGGACCGGTAAGATTGATTGAGATATATCAGTCATTCGATCAACAGCTTTTGTTCATTTGTTTCACTGGAAGTTGCCCCGCGGGGCTGATTATAGCTGAGATATATTAGATTTGAATGTCCTTCTTGTCGGAGCACCGCACTGGACAGCATCACTTTGGTCAGTTCACGTCTAGTCTTCCTTGCTTGGTCTCCTGAAAAGCAGACAATGGCTCAGGAATCGCAGACTGCCGATGGTAAGGAAACATTCATGAAAACCGTCATGCATTCGCAAGTTTCCTATGATTCTGGACCATCTCTAACCCTGTCGGTGACAGCTATTGTCGTCGAGGGCAAATCCTTCGCCCTTAACGGCTACAATGTTTCCTACCGGTTCCACATTGACGAAAGCACCGGTGACCTGCGATCCGATCACTTCGGCGGCAGCGTCAGTGGACGCATTCCCGATGACCCAGCTCCCATAATCAATGGCTGGACCGGTATGCCTGACCGCGTACGCCGCGAGTTCCCTGACCAAGGACGGGGAGACTTCCGAGTCCCAGCCATTCGAATCCGCCAGTCACAAGGACATACTGTTTCAGCTTTTCAGTATGATTCCCATACCGTGGTGAAGGGCAAGCCGACGTTGCCTGGCTTGCCGGCGACATTCGGTACTGAGGAGGATGTCACGACGCTGGTGGTGCATCTGTGTGATAAGTATAGCGAGGTGGCAGCAGATCTAATGTACTCTATATTCCCAAAGTACGACGCCATTGTGCGGAGTGTGAGCATCACGAACAAAGGTAAGGGCACAATCTCGATCGAGGTACTGTCTAGTATGAGTGTGGATTTACCATGTGAGGACTTTGATATGATTGGACTCCGGGGCGACTGGGCGAGAGAAGCGCACCGGCAGAGGCGCAAGGTGGACTATGGCTTACAGGGGTATGATCTCGATACGTTTAATAAGACCCGATTATATTGACCTTCGACAGTTTCGGCAGTACAACAGGTTTCTCGTCCCACTTGCACAACCCCTTCGTCGCCCTGGTGCATCACTCTACTACCGAGTCCCAGGGCGAGGCATGGGGGTTTTCACTTGTCTACACCGGCTCCTTTGCTGCCAATGTCGAAAAAGGATCTCAGGGATTGACGCGCGTGTGTATGGGTTTTGATCCGGACCAGCTATCCTGGCCCTTGGCGCCCGGGGAAACACTCACATCTCCCGAGTGTGTATCCGTATACTCAAAAGACGGCCTAGGAGGCATGTCGCGCTGTCTGCACCGCCTGTATCGCAATCATCTTATGAAGAGCAAATTCGCTACAGACAACCGGCCGGTCCTGCTGAACAGCTGGGAGGGTTTGTATTTTGACATCAACCAGGAGAACATGTATCGCATGGCACAGGAATCCGCTGCTTTGGGTGTAAAGCTCTTCGTGATGGACGACGGGTGGTTCGGCGACAAATACCCTCGAGTCTCAGACGCAGCTGCTCTGGGAGACTGGATTCCCAATCCGAAACGGTTTCCTAATGGACTCGGCCCCCTCGTAAAAGACATCACCCGCTTGAAGGTTGCCAACTCGTCAGAGAATCTCCGCTTCGGCATCTGGGTTGAACCTGAAATGGTGAACCCAGAGTCAAGCCTATACCACGAACACCCAGACTGGGTCCTCCACGCAGGGTCATACCCACGCACCGAACAACGCAACCAGCTCGTGCTGAATCTCGCTTTACCCGAAGTACAACAGTTCATCATCGAAGCCATTACCAACATCCTTAACAGCGCCGACGTCAGCTACGTGAAATGGGACCATAACCGGGCTATCAACGAGGCACCCTCCCCTGCCGCAAACCACGCATACATGCTTGGAATGTACCGCGTCTTCGACACCCTCACGTCACGATTCCCCGACGTACTGTGGGAAGGATGCGCCTCCGGCGGCGGGCGCTTCGACCCCGGGATCTTACAGTACTTCCCCCAGGTCTGGACATCAGATGACACCGACGCCGTGGAACGGATCTTCATCCAGATGGGTACCTCGCTGGTCTACCCCGCCAGCGCGATGGGCGCGCATATTTCCGCCGTGCCTAACCACCAAACAGGACGAACGGTCCCACTTACATTCCGCGCGCACGTTGCGATGATGGGAGGGTCATTCGGCCTCGAGCTCGACCCGCTGAAGATGCCCCCTGACGAGAAAGCCGCTGTGCCGGGGCTGATTGCGCTGGCGGAGAAGGTGGACCCGGTCGTGCTGAAAGGCGATATGTGGAGGCTTAGTCTCCCCGAGGAGTCGAATTGGCCTGCTGTGCTGTTTATCTCGGAAGATGGGGCCAAGGCTGTCTTATTCTTTTTCCAGCTCAGCCCGAATATCAATCATACCATGCCGAGGGTGAGATTGCAGGGGTTGGATCCGCGGGCTATGTACCGCGTTGATGAGCAGGGGCCGTATTCGGGCGATATGCTGATGAATCTTGGATTGCAGTATTCCTTCAGCACGGATTATGCCAGCAAAGTTGTGTTCTTGGAAAGGACAATGTGATGTGATCTGTTGGCTGACAATAATCGGCGATGTACTCGACGCGGTAGAGTGGTCAACATCCAGCTACCATGCACTGATTTTTACATACTCTCCAGTTCAATACAAGGGAGCTACAGGAACGAAGAATTCCAATGCCTTTTGACACCAAGGATCCCATCAACTTGTAGTCGAGTGGCTCCGGCATGTCTAATGTTTGTCAGTCGTGTACTAAGTATATATCTCTCCGCCCGAGATCTGCCTCAGGCAAGACGCACTTACCAACTACATTGACCTGGTCAGCCATCTGTGAAGAATAGAATATTACTGGATTGAGTTTACACAAGATCAACCTATCTGAGTTCCCGATAAACTCGAGATCTTAGGGAATGATTGTTTTGATCGGAATATCTCCCGGAAAGATGGAACACATACGACGTCATATGCTCCACATCCAACACACGCGTCGAGCTGGCCTGATATTCATCCACTAGCATTCCGTTCCATGACCGTGACAACCTCATAGGACTCTCGAAATGAGATCTCGAGATCGCGATACGCAGTGGAACCCACACGAGACAGACTGGTTACTGGAACCTGGGAACAACAACAACTCACCGACAAAGTCGCGTACCGATCAAATCGCCGCCCATCTCACCACGGAAATCAACCCTCACTATGGAGATCTACTGCTCCTTTTCTGCTATGTTATTACCGGACTACTGGATAGTTCGGCCGTGTTCATCTGGGGCTCGTTTGTGAGCATGCAAACAGGCAACACCGTGTACCTAGGCCTGGGTCTGATCGGAATGGACGAGAGCACCCGCTGGGTCAAAGCCGGCGTCTCTATTTTCAGCTTCTGCTTTGGCTCCTACTGCTTTGCCGCTTTCCACCGACGGTTCCCGTCGCGACAGCGGTGGGTGCTCTGTGCGTCGTTCGCCTTCCAGATGCTCTGCATAGCAGCCGCAGCAACAATTGTGACCATTCACTTTCCGTCTAGAGACTCGGAACTCAGTTGGACAGCCCTCATGCCTCAGGTTCTGGTCGCGTTTCAGAGTAGTGGACAGGCTGTGACGAGCCGCATCCTGCAGTTTAATGGGCTGACCAGCGTCGTGCTGACCAGTGTCTACTGTGACTTGTTTTCCAGTCCCAAGTTTCCGTCGCTTGCTGCCGTCGAGGAGAGGAGACGAGCGGGCGCGATTGTTTGTTTAGTCCTTGGGACGGTTCTAGGAGGTCTCTGGGCGAAAACATCGGTGGGATTGATGGGGGCTTTGTGGACGGCAGTTCTGTTTAAGGGCTTGATTGCCAGTGCTTGGCTGGGATGGAAAGGGCAGCAGAGTGAAGATTGAGTAAGGTCTGTTGAATTTCTTTCTGCAATCGTTATAGATGACTTCAAGCGATAAACGATAAGAGTTAAGACCATGCTCTACATGACTTCGAGCTCCTAAGTAGCCAAACTCCTATGGTATATCACTATTCAGACACAGCCACATTCCGCTTCCTTTTGCCGTAACTGGCAAGAGGCTGTGTCTGTATGACTCAGCCTTCCTTACTCAGTCTGATAAGTCACACGTCCAAGATCAAACATACGATCGAAGCGTCATATAGGCATATAGAACCTTGGCATCTTCCTTCATTCGTGGACTTCTCCACCGCTTTAACTGCCCAGGAACCTTTTGGGGGAGAAGTCGGGGGACGGAGATTACGGAACCATGGGTGGGAAGCCATGGCTGATATCATGATTCCCACCTTGCGAAAAGCTCAAGGGCCAGGTTTAATGCATATAGCTTTATTATACTGGACCTGTTCCTGTTCACTTTCACTATGCTGCCAAATACAAGTCAGGATTCACTTCAGTAAAGAATATGGATGGAACACCCAAACCTCCATGGCAAGGGCGCTGCGCATACGCCGTATCTGGAGCAGACCAGAGTGCCGCATATCATCACCTGCAATGTGATCTTGCTGACCGTCGTCACTGCCGCTGTCGCTGTGCGACTGTACGTGCGTTATCGCTATTTCAGGATCCGTTCTGATGATGGTAAGTCATACTACTCAGCTCGACCATTAGTTCAGGGCTAATTCCTGGCAGCTCTTTGCCTCATAAGCTGGGTATGGGCCACGGATGTCATGATAAGGGCTTTGCAGGTATACTGATTGAGAATGGACAGGTGTTCACATTTGCTCTCTGTTTTATCGCAATGTTTAGTATGACAGCTTGTCCCCTTTGTCGTCTGACTCTAATGGACCCAGTGACTAGATATGGTTACGGAAGACATTTCGATCTGATCGCGGACCAACCCTCCACTATCACCACGTTTCTCAAGGTAAGACTTCACTCATCTGCAGTGACATCCGGTTGACATCTTGTAGCTTGTCTTTGCGGCCGAGCTGCTTTACATCATTGCACTAAACACGATCAAGATATCGTTCTGCCTCTTGTACATGCACATATTTGTCCCCTCGCGGGTCCTCAGAGCACTGTGCATCGCCTTGATCGTACTTCTGATCATGGAGTGCCTTGAAGAGATTATAGTGGTTCTTCTACAGTGCCAACCTTTGGAGAAGGCATGGGATATAACAGACAGCATCCCGGGTCATTGTTTGAACATGACCGTATTCTACTATGTCAGCTTCGGCATCAAATTGGCAACGGACATAGCAATATTCGTCCTGCCGATTCCTCCCTTGCTCCGGCTTCAGGTTCGTGGGCTGCAAAAGTTTGGGGTAATCCTAATGTTCTCACTGGGGTTGCTGTATGGACATCTTTTGAATTGTTTGAATGCCGCTACTGACCAAATCCTCTAGAGTCTGCGTGGTCAGCATCGTCCGCGTGACTTACATTAAGAATTTCAGTCCAGACCATACATGTAAATTCTCCCACTCCCTGGGACAGTCCGAGTCTCGACTAACGAACCCTTCCAGGGATCCTAGTCGCGCCCCTGAACTGGTCCGCGGTGGAAATCTGCGTTGCCATATTCATATCCTGCCTACCCTCAATCAGAACCTTGATTGCGTTCAATTGGCCCACGCGCAGCCGTGTCGCCTCGGGTGCCAGGGACAGCAGCAGCGGCACCGACTCTCTGTCCTCGCGTATTCGCACCTTTTTCCTGGGCAGAGGGAAAGAGGCGGATCATGACCATCGGCAGATGTCACCTAACGAAGTTGCTCGTGACGAGATTGCTCTTTCAGAGAGACACGTCCGTACGCTAGAGAGTGGTTCCAGTGATTTGGTCGGGTAGCTTAGAATATAGCCCTCGCCTGGGCTAGGTTAGTAACCTACAGCGCAGAAGAAATACTAGAACTATACAACGTCAATCCTGTACAAGATGTCAATGTTAATCGGAGTTAGTCGCAAAATATACCCTTTCAAAGCAATATCTACCCACTCAGGATGCTAATTGGCACATTATTACCCGGGATTTGCGCAGCGGATATTTACTCCTCTTCTTAAATGCAATTTCTCATGTTCGGCTGCTAGCGATATAATTTGATATTTATCCAATCCGAGGCAGGGAACTAATGTTGCGAGTAAGCTCCTTCTCCTTAAATCCCAATCATCCCCAATGATTGATTCTTCGAATAGGTGGGCGAATTCATGCAGCGGAATACATTTCAAATGTTGGAAGCTTGATAGGTGTTATTCCACTACCCCATAGTCCAGCACAGCCAGCCCAATCTGTATTTTTTCACAGTGATTAGCCATGTTTGTGAAGGCTGGAAGGTTAAACTTACAAGACAGGAAGCACACAATCAGCCCTAAAGAATATCCCGCAGTAAGTAGGCCATCACTCCCGACCATGTTGCCACAAGCCAGGAGTAATAGACAGATGTCGAGGAAGAAGAGATCTAGGAACAAAACCCAAGAAGACCTGACTGCGGCGATGGTGAAGAGTACTGTCACAATAAACCATGCCCATAGATATATCGCCAGTGCCTGGCTGAACTCAGGGCTTATTGCACCCGTGGATGAGTCTGTATACGCTGCCATGATTCCTGATCCTGGCAAATAGATCATAGCGTAGGACAGATTGAAAGCGCCATAAGACGAAAAGACTGTTGCACCAAACTGTTGTTGCACCAATGATCAGAAGACATTCGATCATATTCTTTTGCAATCAATCATTGGCAACTTACCGTATTTCCAGTGATGAATTCCATGATTCCAGCAATAAATTGGCATACGCCGCCATAGAACACTAACACTCCAATCATGACATTTGGTGTTGCAATGCTTTTCGCATGAAGCCCATACATAGAAATAAGAAACATGTCTACTATATTAGCTAAAATTCAAGCTTAGGCTTAGAAGAGGAATACCTGTAGCGAACGATATGAGTCCTAGTGCTGAAGGACTAGCGAATCTTCGATGTACCACTGGTAATGACGGCTGAGAGCGGTCATCAGTATGACCTCCGGCGGTTCGAAGGCGCTCCAGGTGAACTTGGTGAGCCCTGGAGCGAGCATCGTCTTCTTTCGTGTTGGTAGGTGTGAAGTCGTTGGATTCCATGATGAATCAATGTATATTATATACACGCACAAAATTCCCCCGGGTTTTGATTATTGAGACGCAAATGAATTGCATGAAACTAAAAAGGAAGACTTTGTTTGATATATAGTACCTGGGGTAACCTCCGTATCATTGGACAGCACAGCAAACTGAATTTTGGGGAACAGAGAAAGCCTCATACCCCTGAATGCGATCTCGACCAGGCACCGTAGCGTACCACTACCAGTACGGAGTAGTTATAAGTAATAATCCGGGGTTTCTCCCTTGTTTGTGCGCTACTCCGCATCCCCATAATTGATTTCTTGGGGAAGATCTCTAATCCCACACTCCAGTTTCTAACGCTGTGTATGTATTTAGAGCGGGGGTTTGGCGGAGAAGGGCGGATGTCCGTCTTTCTCCGCAACCCATGATCGCCAGAGAAGAAGTACCACGAAGCTCAGGGAATGGAGCCTGAATGACATCTCCCATTTCTTCCCAGATTCGAAACGCCGAAAGTAGACTCTTTTTCATTTACATGTGACTATTCTGGATACTCCATATGCTGGTATTGTCGGAAACCTGTGCATTGTATGCCAATCTCATCGTGAGAAAAGACATAACTGTAGTTGGAACACAGGGAGCTGCATGTCTACTCGATTTATAGAGCGCTAAGCTCGAAGCTTTTCGACAATATTGCTGTGTAATTCTTATGATTGTGAGGTAGAGATAGATTTCTATTTCTATACAATTTGGGAAAGCATTTTAGGAATTATGAGAGGCTATAGAACTTCGTGAACTGCATCAAGACATCCCTCCACATCCTCAAATAAGTGCCAATGGCCCACATTCTCCAGCACTTTCGTCTTTGCATCTTGCATACTCGTCTCATATTTCTTGCACACATCTGGTGAGCCGACCTTATCCGCATCTCCAGTGACAATGCGAACTGGGCATTTAAGCTGCTTGACGTCCAAAGCATCCTGGGCAGAACCGGCAAGTGCCATACATGCTTTCGCATATCCCTCGGCGTCCTGACTGAGAAGCGACATTCGCACAGCGGCAATGGACAAAGGCTTCCTTTCTTGGACATATGTAGACGTACCACCTTTAGTGATGGTGTCCACAACGCTCAGCATGCCCTTTTCTCGAACCAGAGCAGCTCGGTCGTAGGTCGCTTGGCTGGCAGCTTGGGGAAGCGGATTTGGAGGAGGTCCCATCAAAATCAACTTTGAGACAAGGTCGGGATGCTCTAAAGCAAGTTTCATAGCCACAAGACAACCCATAGAGTGTGCAACGACCGTGACTCCTTGATTTATCGGGGCAATCTTCGTCATCTGATAGAAGTCCTCCGCAAACGATGCGATTGTGAGGCTACTCAGTGCTGAAGTTGGTGAGAGACCATGACCCTCCAGGTCCAAGAGATGCAATGAATGCGTGGATTGCAACTTTGAAGTCAGCGGATGGAAGTAAGTAGAGGAGCCGCCAAGTCCATGAATAAAGACGACTGGTGGACCATCTTGCTTGCCGAGGTGCTGATAGAAAAGATCCTTTCCATTGATATTCGTCAAGTCCGATCTCGCCGGCGCCTTCTGGTTGGATATTGGAATGTGCGATTCAAGGCGTTCAATGGTCGTATTCCTGGTCTCTGGTGTCGCAATTGAATTTTTCAATGTGCCCAGCCCTGTCACACTGATGCACACCTCGTCACCGGCAGCTAAAAATTTCATTGGCCGAAACCCAAAGCCAACGCCAGCTGGTGTTCCAGTGGCCAGTACATCGCCCAGTTGTAACGTCTGAGCCGCACTGATTGTTGCAATGAGATGCGGGACACTGAAGATTAGATCCTTCAAACTGGCCTCCTGTCTCTTCTCTCCATTTACAAACGTCTGCAATCGCAAGTCTTCCGGAAGATTATTTCTCGGCACAGCAATCGGTCCCATTGGACAAAATGTGTCAGGAGATTTTCCGAGGAAAAATTGCTTATGATCACGCTGTCGTTCGCGGGCTGTCACGTCATTTATGATTGTATAGCCCCAGACATGGTCCATGGCATTGTCCTCGGAGATGCGGAATCCGGGCTTGCCAATGATCACCCCGATCTCTCCTTCATAGTCGACAGTGCTGGTAAAGTCAGGATGGAGGAGGATTGGGTCCCCTGTGCTGATAATCGAGGTCGCACGTTTCGTGAAGATGACAGGGTGCGTTGGTTGATCCACCTTGTCGCTAGCATCGTAGCCCGATGAATTGAACTCGCGAGCATGCTCTACGTAGTTCTTCCCCACAGCCAGAACATCGCGACCAGAGATGGGAGCAAGGAGCCTGACGCTGGAGAGAGAAAGTGTTTTCGAATTGAAGGAGGAAATATTGGCTTCTCCAGCAGCGATTACTTGGTAGAGATTGGTAAGAGGCGTTCCCGACGTGAAAGAAAGGGGTGTAATGGTAGATTTGTCAAGGTCAAGATGCCCAATGCGAGAGCGATTTGTGTTGGGGTCGAGATATGCGGCATAGTTGGTAAGGTGGTTGGAAGAATGGTCACCGTTAATGTCAGCCATTTCGACTTTTGTATTCCACTGGGATGATTTGACGGGTATCTTTGAGTAAAGATCGCTAGCTACAAGGAGATACCACAGAATTAATAAAGAAAGTGGAAATTGCTATATCCCGCTGTTCAATGCTGAAACCTAGCAATCATGTAAAGAATGATCCCCTCACAATCACCATGTTACCCCTCATTGATTCCCTCCCCTAGTCCCCTCTCATCTCTATCGGGCTTTGTAACCGCGCATCTCCGCGTAACACCGCTTGATTACAACAAAACCATTATTTCACTTTTGTAGATCTCTAGATTTGATGCAAGCTAATTGTGGGTATACTTCTAGTACAAGGTAACTTGGCTTAGAACTCGGCTATTCAAAACAAAAGAATTAACAATGCAGCGATCAATGGTTAGTTGGAATATATCAAGACTAGCATGTGGGGTTTGTTCTAATATAGGACTAGAATCCTTAACATGTAACAGCATCATTGCATTATGTAACAACTATGGAAAGCAGAAAGAAGTAAATGTATAGTTATAGGGAAACATAACCTTTCATAACAATATCTGACCCGTACAAGCCATTCCGAAATCCATTTTGGTAGATATCCGTAGACTACCATTCATCGCGCCCCATCTTTGCCAGTCCAAAATACCTTGGGGGTTCTTTAAATCGATTGTTCACGCCTTCTGTCCGCCCAACTCGTAAAGGCCGACCGAAATCTCTCATGATAGAGTTGGAATGAAACCGCCAAAATTGCCAAGAACAGTCTTCGCCAACGAAGCTGTTGATGACAGTATCACCGCCTGGATGCTCGGAAACAAAGTGGGTGCAGTCGTAGACAACTTTATCAACAACAATCCAAAGGCGACGTTCCTTGCTTATTCCGGATTTGCTGGGTCGTTGCTCTTGCACTTGGCCGGAAGAGATGAAAGGCAATTTCTCGTCAGGAATTGATACATCTAAGAATGGAAATTCCAGAGACTGTCTTTGCTGTCGGGCATCTTCCCTATCCAGAGGGATGACTGATTGTAACGAGTCGTCTTTGGCAGAACCTCGGTTTATGCTAAACCAACCCATCGGTAATTATTTTGGATAAGAAGAGAGTAAAGAGGGGGTTTTTCTAATTTACGTTGCACCCTCCTCCCTAGTCGAGCATCACTGGGGAATGGCGGAGAAGCGCGGAATATGGGGTAATCTCTGAATCCACAAGGCTGCACAATATCTGTGGGGTTGATCTGTTGATCTTTGCCTCGGAACGCAATTTTCCAATAAATTAGATATGCCTCTCTTGCATCTTATATTGGAAATGAGAGTAATGATATATATCAACCAGAACAGGGCCTTCACTATCGCTTCTATTGCTTGAAGTCTTGAAGTACGACAAACTGGACGATGGCCTCCCCTAACGCTACGCAAGTCTCGTGGATGTCCGCAGACTATCCTGTCGATAAATACGACGGCCCTCCTCGAAATGTGGCTTATATTGAACAGTTACAATTTGATCCTTCGCTTCAACCTATACATTACGAAATCTCTGGCACTAATCCACGATCCAAAATTCTCATTCTGGATGTTGAGATTCTGGAAGCGACGGGCCGATTACCTTATCGCGGCGATGTCCTGATCATTGGTGAGAGATTTGCATACGTAGGGCATGTTCCAGACAAGAACGCCCTTCTGGCAGACCCCAATGTTCGTGTATTCTACGGAAAGGGTCGGACTTTAATGCCAGGTATGGGAGATGCTCATACGCATTTTACCTGGAACGGTGGTGACCTCGACCGACTTGGAGAGCTCGGTGTAGAGGAACACACATTACTCACTGCCAGGAGTGCAGAGTGTTTCCTGGATTCCGGATACACAATGTGCTTCGGGGCAGCATCGGCGAAGAAGCGACTTGACGTCGTGATTCGTGATGCAATAAATGCAGGTGATATCCCAGGACCGAGGTTCCTTGCAAATGGCCAGGAAATGGCACGAAGGGGAGGTGAGTTGGTGGCTGGGATCACGGCTTATGCGGATGGCCCTGAGGAGATGAGGAAAGTGTAGGTTGCAAGACATCATTGAACGTTCGCATCATCAGTTCTGACAGTAGGAATGATTGTTCAGTGTCCGCGAACACATTGAGTTGGGTGTCGATCAAATCAAACTCTCAATGTCTGGAGAATCAGTATGTGGTCATCCTTGACTTTCTATCTCTTAGCATGAACTGTATTGATAATGCAGATCACCGAAACTCGGGATGCTGAGGATTGCTACTTTACTCCGGAAGAAACAGCAGCGTGTGTTGAGGAAGCCCACAAGCGTGGCAAAAGAGTTTGTTCGCACGCGCGAGCCCGAGACTCGGTCAAACAAAGCATTGATCATGGTGTGGATGTCATATACCATGCCTCATATATCGATGAGGAGGGTGAGTCTAACCCTGCGGATGCTGGCAATATTTGAGCTCATTTTTCTGCAGGTATGGATGCTCTAGAAAGGAACAAATCAAAGCATGTTGTCGCACCTGGCATAAATTGGCTGATCGCAACTCTCCATGATGCCGGCATGTTCGGGTATTCCACCGAAAAAGCCGAACAGGTTGGATACCAAAAGGAACTCGATACTGCTATCCGGGCATTACGGGAGATGCATCGACGAGGGATTGTGGTTCTACCTGGAGGGTAAGTCTCATTGACTGTATGAGTTGTAAAGTCCATTGACTCAATACACTTGACATAGTGATTATGGTTTTGCCTGGACACCTCACGGCACGTATGCGCGAGACCTGGCTCACTTTGTTGAGCATCTCGGATTCACACCTCATGAGGCTATTATCGCAGCAACATATGGGATAGCGAAATTAATGATGCGCGCAGATGAGATGGGCCAGATCAAAGAAGGAAATTACGCAGACTGTGTGGTGGTAGATGGAAACCCACTCGAGAACATTGCTATTTTGCAGGAACATAACAAGCTAAACATCATCATCATCAACGGCCGCGTTCATAAGGCGGGTCACAAAGAATACGCCATACCGACTCAAGATGTCACAGGTGTCCACTCAATGACCAACGAGATGGATCATCTGCGGATGCAAGGGCCTGTTCAGGCAGCTTGTTGAGAGTTGTGGTGTTCGTCCCAACAGTTGCAATTGAAATACCCGCATGTATTGATTAACTAGTATGCTCTTATCGCGAATCAAGTCCTTGTACAATATTTGTTCTGGTAACCATCAGATCAACCCTGTACCCTACAAGCAATTAAGTAGCTGCATCAAACTACCCCGCATAGGAGTAACATATATGTGGGGTGTGGTTGGGCCGCGCTTATATATAAACCAGCCAGGGTCCCCGGAAAACCCCCAGGTCACTACATTTACATATTGTCAAAAATGACCAGAAGACTTCCAATCAGTTGCGAAAATTGTCGTCAACGTAAAATCCGGTGCACCGGGTCAGGAGTCCCATGCGACACTTGTCGGAGGCGCGGATTCACCTCCAGTTGCCACTTCAAGCGTGATGTCGAGCCATTCTACGCGGACACACAGAGCAATGCCTCACAGGAGACTTTGCTGCAGCGCATTTCTGCCCTTGAGAGACTCCTGCAGCAAAATATAGATCTCACTTCTGCTTCGATCAACTCCCAACAATCCCATACCCTACGCTCTCCCGTGTCTGATGCCGAGTCGGGTATATCCACTGACAATCGTCCTGTTTCTTGCGAATCTTGCCTGTCAGCTCTGACCAGCGATCATGAAACTCCTTTGCGTAATGCTACTGGCATTCCTGATCATGGACTCGGTACCCTCATCACGTCTGCCACCGGTCATGTCCGTTATATCCCTTCCAACATCTCTTGTGACTCTACCTTGCTGGGTCTCTTCCACGAACCAATTCAACCGCCAGCTGTGTCGGGGTTTCCATTCTCATTTGACTCGACCACTGCTCATCAATGCCTGCTGGACATGCTCCCTCCTTCCCGCCAGTGTGGCGAACTTATTTCCATTTTTCTTGATGTATTCTCGCCCCTTTTCCATATTCTGCACGACCCCACTTTTCAATCAACATATACAGCTTTCCAAAATGATCCCAAATCATCTTCCTTGGCTTTCCTGGGTCTAGTCTTTATTGCGTTAGGATTGGCAGTCACCGCGCTTGACAAATCCCATCACCTCCTCAGTGACTTGGGTCGAGAATCTTCTCCAGCAGCAAACATTCGGTCGTTGGCAGCCAGATACCGATCTGCTGCTATGAAATGTTTAGCCGCTGATAATTTTCTGTGGCAGCACAATTTACATACTGTGCAGTGCCTTGTTCTTCTAATATATGCGATCAACCATGCCCATGGTCCAGCTTGGGCCTTGCTCGGAACAACGCTCAATATTGCGGTAGCCATAGGGTGTCATGTCGACCCAGAAACTCTGGATGTAGGTCCAGTGGAAGCGGAAGAGCGTAGGCGAGCTTGGGCAGCATTGATGATGCTCTACATGATTCAGAACACATGTCTCGGAAACTTGACACCGTTTCGACTTGACAATAAAGTCCGATTACCAGCAGACCTAGATGACGAGGATATCCTGCCAATGTCTCTTGGCAATGAAGAAGTGGACGCCGAACTAAACAAGCAGAACCCGACCAAGATGTCGTATATCTTATTCAAGTTCCGCCTCTATCGTTTAGCGACCGATATTTGCCATCTAGTCTCGGCCACTAGAATCCCAGATCAGATGCAAGTCCAGGCGCTCAATGCTCGCATCATGCTAGAACGAAACGCCCAAAAGGATCGCTTCCACGGAAAGCCTGACCTTCCAATCTACCACCAAGCGCATTCATACATTCTGGATAATTATACCAACCACCTCAGCTTGCTTCTACATCGGCCATGTCTCGGGGTCGAAGGAGAAGGCCAGATTGAATCTATTGCGCGAGTCCAGATTGGCTATGAGCGGTGCGAACAAGCGGCCTTAGCTATTTTGTCCAACTTTGAAACTTTGCATAGCCGTCCAGAGCTCCAGCCGTATTGTTGGTATATCCATGGCCTGGGATCTTTCCATGCGTTCCTGGCAATCTCGACACTTCTCGTTCTTTTTGGAAAGGGAAGGATATCGCCGGCATCCAAACCTGTGATTACGCAGGCTGTGCGGGGATGCCTAGCTAGATTCCACGAGACAGCTCCCTGCAGCGAGATATGCAGTAGGGCTTGTGCTGTTCTGGATCCTTTGATTCTAGGGGTGGACGTGGGCAGTCGACAGCTCTCGGTGGCATCCCCTGCACTGCAGAGCTCAGATTTTGGAAGCATGGATAGTATCAATAATAATGCTGGGTTGGATTATATAAATCTAGATAGTAGATATGGAGGGTTTGATTTGAATGGTTGGACCCTGCCAGAGCATCTGGAGCATATGGTCACTGCCATTCCGTGCGAACAATGGCTGTCACCAGCGGGGTTTCCGTGGACACTTTGAGGCACCATCCATGTTGATCTTATTCAGTACTCGTGATTGACCCATGGCATCTATATGAAGTGGTTCAGTATAGGACCTCAGATTTTCATTCATCATATAGTTCGGTATTAGATTTGTCGAGGAGAGCTTTTTCGAGGGTTTTTCGAAGAAAAGTACGACACCTCTCCTTCATAACGTAACATGTGGCGCTGTCAATTGGTATACGTCTGGGATAGACTCCAGAAACTCAAGGAGGTTGAAGTTGCTTAGAAGTCTTTTGAGATACTTGTCTGCTGCTAGGTCGCACAAGCCGTCAATGATATATCTATCTGCAAGTGCGAAGGCTCTTGCATGAAGTGGGAGCTCATAGATAGCCATGCATTTGCTATCGGCATCTTCGGGTGTGTGTTGCCGCATAATCCCCAGTGTAAAAGTATTGGAAGAGTTTGTTCTACCCCGATAAGTGGATCTCTTCCAGAGGTCTAGCTTTATGATCTTGAAGTTGATTTCTCATGTGAAGGTAAGCAGGCTCAACTTCCAATCTGAGCTCAGAGATGGAACTATGATAGAATATAGCACAGACGGGTTTTAAAAACAATGGGCTGCTTGGGATCGTCAGAAAGTGATATCTAAGGCCTCCTGTCATAAAGGATAAGAGAGTGCCTAGGAGGATGTGTGATGGTGCATGATGAAATAGGCATTGGGGCGGTTCCGGGTCGAGTGTAGTAGCCGGCTTAAGATTTTGAAACCATTACAAAGCACCGTTGCAGCACTGGTCAAGTCATGTCATTGGTGAAGCAGACGGATGAATAAGCCGACACAAAAGGCCCGCGATGAAGCTCAGATCAGATTGCTGGAGGTACTTTTCGACGTTATGAGCTCGATGCCTGAGGTATAACCCTCAGTGGCATGGTATTGAGACGGACAACGTGTGAATTCATGCCAGAAGGCGCAGTTTGTGAGAGAAGATTCTCAGAGGAGCACTGATGAAGAGAATGATGACAAAACCTCAGTCTTGGTTGCCTCCGCTGCCCGTCGAAGATACTCATCTTCATGTTCCAGAATCAGCGGCCTTCTGGAACACCGTCGGCAGACATGACTAAATCATACCAGCAAGATTTCAGGTTCTCGTAGCGTAGATGAGCACCCGTTTGAAAGGCTCTTCATCGAATTGAAAGACTTGTCCATATGACCTTTTGAGATATCTGACTGCCAGGACAGCTTCTCGAGCACACATCACAGCTGGCAAGGGTACGCACGGAATCTTCTTGGTAGCTTCAAGCGCGTTGAATTTGGAGCAGATATCTCCCACCATCTTAATATATGATGTGATCGCAAGGAGTGAGGCATTCATATCGTTGGGGGAGATCGCGCCACGAGCTGCCCGTGATAGACGGTCTTGATGGAGACTTATCGCAGATCTAGTATAAGTCAGTGATGAGACAACCAAGAAGCATACGAGAGCACGCACGCTAAACCAATGGCGTTCGCCCCACACAGAACCGTCCAACTCCCAGGTGTTTGCTCAAATAGGATCTCCATGAATCGCATTAGTGTGCGATCGAGAACTGTAAATCGTTCACAAGACCAATCGGCGTCATTTAACCGTCTAAGCATCTGGATTTGTCCGAGGATGCGGGATGCCTGGATCTCACGAGCAAAGTAACACAAGGGAGCCTCAAACGGCGTCGAGAAAGACGGATGAGCAGTGTCTGGGTCCGGTGTTTTTCGTTTGTAACAGAAGACGTCGTCTATCGGTAGCCGAAAATTGGGATCCAGCTCTTCTACTGCGTGGGGGGTCTGAAACTCGGTGGCTACTTGGCAAATGACCCTGTCGCAGGTCATTTTAGTGACCATCTGGCAGATGGAAGAAAGATGACCTACCGATCTAACAGATATAGTCCGCACCAGACTCTTCTTCGTTCCTCGGATTCGACCCAGGCGGAACCTTCCTCCTCCTCTTGGATATGATCAATATTCAAGCGGAGAGTGTATCCCAGCCTCGCGCAATTCCCCACGCTCACGGAGGCCGCATTGAACCGGGAAGATCTAAGCTCGTACAGTACCAGCAACAACCCACTCTGCACCATCTGCAATGAAGGTTCCCGTTGAAGCTGGAGAAAGGAGTAGAGGTATTTGCCAATCTGATAGATCCTCGCCCGATGAGAATCGTTGCTGTATTGGTCATTTGAGCTAGTAACCAGAAACACAGCTAATAGGAGCATTGCAGTCTCAGCGCAAGGCTCCCGATGCAGCTGAGATAGACGTATTCGGAAACTTGGCTCTATGATCACCGAGAACCAGGGATGAATACGGCAAAAGTATTTCTCGAGCATTCGCTCAAGGGATACACATTGCTCCGTCAGCGTTGCCATGACCAGCCCCACAAAGTACCGGTCAATATCTAGGCGTCGGGAACTGATATTGTCCCAATAGGGCTGTAAGGCTTGAAAGCTGCCAGGCAGCCAAAGCTGATCCTGAGTGACCGGCACATGGAAGAGGAGGAAATCAGACACCGACGCTCGCGGAAAGTCCTCGGTTCGAGTCAGATTCCACGAATAGTCGCATGGTATGTTTGATCTTTCCCGGTATCAGCAAGTTAGAGTCAAAGAGAATATCGAGAAATCAGACCTGATGCAGCGACTGCATGACGGTAGCGACTTATCACATCGTCTCTTCTGACTGCGGCAGAGCACACAGGCATTCGGTGAGTATGGTCCGACGGCGGTCGGCATAGCATCAGCCAGAATTGAAGACAGTATCCGGAGAAGAATTCCGCATGAGAGCAAAAGCTTAGTGCGAGAGCGAAATGCCTAGAAAATAGATCTATGCCCAGACAATCTCTTTGTTAGAAGGGGTCCATGATTACTCCGTACGATTCACAGGCGTCATAACGCTCTGACCCCGCTCGGCTCTTTAGTCATTATTCAGCAGCCGCCACCGCGGCTTGGCCTTTAATCTAAGAGGCCCAGAGCCCCAGACCCTATTAGCGTGCAGATTGCCGTGTCGAAGGATCATGACTAATCACATTCTCGAGTTGCCTTGATGCTAGAAGTATATGGCTGGATGCTTTTTCGATAATTGTCCTGCCTTGCCCATTTGAACCTCCTCCTCGGGAATCATCATTTCGCCTGGCGAGGCCTGATTCTGCTTCGAGAGACAATGTCTCCATGTGTCACCCCAGGAGGTTCTACCAGGAGTTGAGGGCGAAGTGGCTTGGTTTATGCTCATCTGAGGATTGGTTTGCATGCTCGACGCTGTTGTATGTCGATCTGATTGAGCGCCTTCCAGTGAATCTGTTCCGATTGACATTCCGCACATATTCGAACGCCGAGCATTCCGACGTTGCATTGTGCTGTCCGCCCACTCAATTGCCCCAAGTGACATTGTCCGCTGTGCATCGCGAATATCGTCCATTATCATGAACTGGTCGCTCTTCTCCTCGAACCAGCGCTCCAAATCTGATGGTTCGCACAATGGTAATCGTGACCATTCTTCCATCCGTGCAGCCTTCTGTTTCGGGGATATCTCGGCCTTCCGTGAAGCTCGAATCAGTGATGAACCATTAATGGTGCTCAGAGTTGCAAGCGCTTCATATAACGCGAGTTCCGTGTCTGCAAGTCGTCTTTCTAGTTGATTGATATAGCCTAATGGTAGGCCCCTGCACCAGCCATCAGGAACAGGATCATGGGAGAAGATGGAGTATTATGTACCTTTTCCCACTCTCTGGGTAATTGCATTTCGACGGGTCCGCTGAGCACTGAGAGCAGAATGGACTGACAAGAGTCACTTAGTTTCTGTACCATTCACTACTGCGTGTATAGGAACAGTTATTCATACAGACTGCGGTCACACTGGGTCACGTTAGTTCCACATCAAGTCCGAGGACAACCACGCGACTCGCCTTGCATTTCCGTTGCCTACACAACTCGCACGAAATAGGACTGACTGATTCAGCTTCTGTATGCCTCTTGCCCATTAGCAGATTTCTCCATAATCGTAATCGCCGCAGAAGAACCAGAAAGCGGAATAACACATCTCCACAACTGACGAAAGAACGCGCAAAATCACATCAATGACCGTACCTGGAGGCATACTAGCAACTGACCAAAGGCAACTCAACCGTCCGGTTCGAAGGTCTGGTTATACAACAATAAAACACCCCTAGGAGAGTTGGGAGTTGGCTGGCGGACTTGGAAAACCCCGATGAAGCACGTGATATCCCCGCAAATGTGAAGATTAGTCATCCTGTTCCTGCCTCATTTGTGGAGCGTCGAGTCTTCGCAAACTTTTGGCACACAATTCCAGGCTGTGATCATGGATTCGGATCAATATGACCACACCGTCTTCATCTCCAACTGGCCTGGCCGAGTGTGACGACGTGCAATGGCAGCACGATGGCCGGCCAGCCAAAAGGCGCAAAGGGACCTCAATCACAGGCACGTCCCGGCCCTCGCCTCGAGAGATTGGGATTATGAGAGAGACAAAACGGGATGATTCCGCAACCTTCCTGGGTAGTTCCAGTGGGATTTACTTTATCAGGACCGTTTACAATGCATTTGCAAGGCGTTCAACAGTCTTACAGCAGGCGCGGGTCAGGAACCAGGGCTTAGTGCCTGGTGAAGACGATCAGTTACAAAGAAGTCCCGGAAAGTCGCAGGGACTGGATGAACTTTGCCTGAAAGACGAGCTGTCTTTTAGTATCCCTGAATCTCTTCCGTTTGAGAGCCTCGTGAGTTGGTCTCGAGGCTACTTTGAATATTGGCACCCTATCTTCCCCTTCTTACATGCACCAACCGTGTTGAAAGCCATGGAGCGGGCCAGCGAGAGAGGAATTGAATCACTAGATCGTGTCAATCTGGCTACATTGCGCTCTATATTCTCTATATCAGTGATTGATAACCGCCAGGTCCAGGTCTCTGGTATGGCGGCGCACCCGATCCCTTGTTTTTTGGTGCATCAAACCGTGCAAGAGGCGATGGAAAGCATCCATGCTTTGCTGTTGGAGCCATCGACACTACCGTTGCTACAGGCTGTATTCAGCGTCCAGCTAGTACTGACCTGTTTGTTGCGTCTCAATACAGCTTCCAGAGTCAGCGGATTGATCACTCGAACTGCGTTTCATCTGGGTCTCCATCGGTGTCCCGCACGCTTCTCGTGCTTCAGCCATGAGGATGCAGATATTCGCCGTCGTCTCTTCTGGTCGATTTACTGTTTAGAGAGATACTTGTCCCAGGCTCTCGGCACACCCCCTAGTATACAGGATGACGACATCGATGTCTGCTATCCAGGGAACGAAAGGCACGGAGAAATAGGGGTTGTACCGCAGGGGAAGGGCTCTCACAACCACTTGCGATTGCTTACCCATCTAGCCAAGTTTGCAAGGCTCAGGGGTCTTATACTGGAGCTTCGCAACAAATCCATACTGCACAGTCATAATAATGCGCTCGAGGCCGCGTACGTCAACGGTGAACTTGCCCAATGGTGGAACGAGGTCTATGATGACGTTTTTCCCATCGAAGACCAATCAGAATGTCTCTCCCAGCACGAAACATCTTTGCAGCCTTACCACCGCTTACTGCTTGTGGTCCTCAGGCACGAGGCCATCATATCAATGAATCGGCCATTGCTCGCCGCTGAACGACACTCGCCGGAATACAAACCAGCCCTACAGACTTGCATCGAATCATCACGGGCCCTGATTTCAGCTTTGAGGAAGTACCTAGTTGCTCATAGTAGCCAAAATGGCGAGGATGCAGCAGATAGTGGCAGACACCAAGCGCCATTGAGTTGGCCATCGTTTACCTGGGCCACCTGGATGGCCTGTCTCATCCTGATGTACGCAGCATCGGAGGGCGAGTTTCCAAGTATAAGCGCGCTGAAGTATGCTAAACTCAGCATCTTGATATTGGAAAATCTCTCCCTGCGGAAGAATAGTTGGCCGGAAACCTGTATCGAAGCAATCAAAGGCATGGAATCGGCCTTGAGAATCAACCTAAGTTCTGATTCTGGGCAAAAGTCTCCGGTACCCAGCACATTTCCCAGAAGCTCACCACGGGCAGCTCGGTCAGCTCCACGCGAGGCTCCCATGGACATAGGGTCGAATAGTACAATAAATCCATTCTCAGTGCAGGATGAGGGCATGTCGCGAGCAGATCCCTTATCTTCGCCCTTGAAGTCTAGAATGGGTACTTCGAACATTACCGAGAGAACATCGCTCGGGTCATCCAACCCAGCACATGAGCAACGACCCATGCCAAACCAGGCCCATCACACGTCAGGTCACGCTCTACGTACCGACCAATCCAGTCTGGGCATAGAAACTGATAGTATGAATGACTTGAGCTCAGCTGGTTTGATATTCGGAGACACGATGGGCTCACATCTATCCTATGCGGTTGCTGCCGGTCAGGACCTCGCTGCTTTTGCAACCACTGACCCGTATGCTATAAACAATCTCTGGAGTGTTGCGGATGGGCCCTGGATGATTCACGAAAACTTTTCATGATCTGCTATCCGTCAATGATATTCACTATGGGAAGGGTCCATATCATAAATTAGGAAATATTATTCCTCGGTCGAAAATGTTCTTACGAATATCAACAGAATGTGTGGGCGTTTGATCTTAAGATCTTGTGCGATATGATGACTCGCAATCCATTGACTCTGGAACGTGATGTACCGCATCAACCTTGGCTATATATATATATGCTAGGTGTATCACTTCTCAGCGTCCACAACTCAACTTCTTATAATTTTATCTCAGTTCTTATGCAAAGCCACGGGAATATGATGAAAATAAACATTTCCATCCTCCCCAAATCCAATCTGGTCGGCTTGCTTCATTGAGGACACACTTGGATGTTGAAAGGAGAGTAGAATAGCGGACATATCCTAGTCCTGTATTTGCCGCCGGAGGAGAACAACCCCGGCTCGTCCTCGGTTGTACGGACTTGTTAATGTCCGGCAATCACCACCACCAAAAGTGGGGGTATCTCAAAGTTGGGATCGATGAGGAGAGTAACATATTTGACGTGAATATAAAACAAGAATTCGTCACCCCGCATTGGATAACTTCACTTTTGCTGTTGAACCATTACGACATCTTTCGTAGACACCGTCAAAATGTCACCTTCCGTTCTCCCTAACAAGACTTATAACATCGCCGCTATTCCCGCCGATGGAATCGGTCCCGAGGTCATCGGGGCCGGTATCACGGCTCTCAATGCCCTCAGCGAAACCCTCAACACCTTCAAGCTCAAGTTTACCACCTACGACTGGAGCTCGGAGACCTACAAGAAGACCGGCAAATACATCCCCGACGGCGGTCTGGAAGAGCTGAAGAAGCACGACGCAATCCTATTTGGTGCAGTCGGCGCGCCTGGTAAGATCAATCGTCAGTTCTCCGGAGTCACACTTACTGATGATCGCAGATGTCCCCGATCACATTTCCCTCTGGGGTCTCCGCCTCGCCATCTGTCAGCCCCTGCAGCAATACGCCAATGTGCGACCAACCAAGATCTTCCGCGGCACCGAGTCACCTCTCCGCAAGTGCAAGACCGGCGATCTGGACTGGGTGATTATCCGCGAGAATAGCGAGGGCGAGTACGCAGGTCAAGGCGGACGCTCCCACCGAGGCAAGGCGTGGGAAGTAGCCACCGAGACGGCCATTTTCAGCCGGCACGGTGTGGAGAGAATCATGCGCTTTGCCTTCGAGACGGCGCAGAAGCGACCCCGGAAGTTGCTGACGGTCGTGACGAAGAGTAACGCCCAGCGCAATGGCATGGTCCTCTGGGACGAGGTGGCTGCGGAGGTCGCCAAGGACTTTCCAGATGTCACTGTGGACAAGATGCTGGTGGACGCGATGACCACGCGAATGGTTCTCAAGCCCGAGACGCTGGACACGATTGTGGCGACCAATCTTGTAAGTAGCCAGTGGCCCAAGTAGATTCGGCTATTTTGCCTGATTACTGACCGGAAATACAGCATGCGGATATCCTCTCCGACCTCGCTGCAGCCCTGGCCGGGTCCATCGGGATTGCCCCCACCTCGAACCTGGACCCCACGCGGGAGAATCCCAGCATGTTCGAGCCTATCCACGGGTCTGCATTTGATATCACTGGTATGGGAATCGCTAACCCCGTCGCGACGTTTTGGACTGCCGCAGAAATGCTGGCCTGGCTGGGCGAGGAAGATGCGGCCAAGAAGCTTCTGGACTGCGTTGAAGATGTCTGCGAGATGGGGATCCTGACTCGCGATCTGGGAGGAAATGCTACCACGAGGGAGGTCACCGATGCCGTGGTGGGGCAGATTCGGAAGTTGGCCGCAAAGTAGCATATCTCCGTAATATCGGCAGTAAGTGTTGAGACTCGGTCCGTGTACGAGCAGATACGGATGGATAATACTAGGTAGTATTTATCTGTAGATGAATACAAATCGTATTCTTAGCACACGCAAGATATCAGATGACTTTGTTTACTTACTACTAAACTTTAGATAATTTGCCCGGCCACTAGAAGCAGTCGGGGATCAGCAACTCATCTGTAACTATATGTTTGCGGAAATGGGAGGCATTATACTTTCTTTATGTTACCTTTCAAGACCAGCGACTGCAATGTATCCTGTTTTCAGAACATATGATATTGTCAAAGCGAACTTCACAGTGACGCAGGTATTGCGGGGTATCTGTCGTTGTTTCTTATAATAATAACATAGGACCTGAAGTGATCGAGCCAAAGCTCTGTTTCATTTAATTTTACTGTGTAGGACAGCAGGGAAGGACTCTCTTACCACTACCCAGCAATATATTATATTGCTCTGGCTTGACTATCGAGGATGAAGCTCTTCTCTGATATATTAGGCCTGCTACCTTTCGCCCTCACCAAACAGAACCCGCAGCTCAGCTCTGGACAGGTTGGGAGCTCAACGCCTCAGGGCAGGCTCATGAGCACTGGACCCTCAATGTATGATACATTACATGAAGCCATTACTATTACTAAGACTTAAACATAGTAAATCCGCCCAAGACGCACCTTGCTGGAACGTCAACAATCCCCAGGTTTCAACATCACTGCGTGCGGTTCTGGCAATATGGCAGATCTCCAGCAACTGACTACAATGGATGTCTCTACCCAGTTACCCAACCCTATGGGCGTTGGCAGTGCTGCCCCAGAAGCTACAAATCAGTTCTTCATAGAGCCAACCAATGGCTATCTCTGTGTTTGGCCTACGCTTGGAGCTCCAATGCTGCAACTTTGCATTGAAGCAGATCGCGGCTACTGTATGGACCCTTACGGTCTGGGAGGACCTTGGTTGCAAGCAATCGGCTGGTGGCAAGACCCCTATCAACTGCTCTCTTGTGCGGTTGACGAGAACCACCTATTGTCCTGCAAATATGGTGGATATGACTACCTTGAACTTGGGCAAGAGATTGTCTATGGTCAATTTTATTGGTTCCCGTTACTTTCTAACAATTCAGGTCCTGGATCGCAATATTTTACCACCAATGGAACTCGTTATGAAATGTAATAAGTTAACACATATTTGAATCATGAATATTATTCTTACTATTTTATATACCACGGTCAAATGTAACCTGTTGATATCTCGGACTCAGCGGAGTACTCTATCCCGGATATGCAGATGCCGCACAATCAAGATCATCCAAGAATCGGAGAAAGACGCAAAGAAAAGCTTGGTAATGGCGTTCTTGGCTCGGTTAACCACACTCAATCCTTCCGCAATGCGTCACGGCATCCCTAATAGTGAATGATTCGGGAAGTTTCCGGGGGTTGAGTGACCGGCCGGTGGGGATACAGTGGAGAACGATAACGTCCGGCCTATAATGAGCGCTTCAATGGTCTTTTCCTCCTCAACCACACTGCTGCTACTAATCACAATCCATGATGGAGTAATTCCCCAAGACATACGGGGCCAGGGCTGGAGACCCCGCGAACGGGGAAAGTCGGGGCATCAGAAATGTGTGCTGAAATTGACTCGTCTTGTCTCAACTGTCTCCACAGAGGTCGATATAAAGGCCAGCCAACTCTCCGAGTAGGCTGCAGAGATTTGTCCTTCATCAATCTCAGCATGGCGTCCGAATCCCCCAAATTCCTCGGGCTCTCTGGAAAAGCCCTGCACTGGGCCCAGGTGGCCCTGATAGGTGCCCCTGCCTTCATAGTCTTTGGATACAACCAAGCGGGTGTTGGCCCCCTGGCGACTCTGCAGAGTTGGGTCAAGACCTTCCCTCAGATCGACACGATTAACACGACCGGATCGCTCGAAGCACACAACTCCACCAGCAAGGGTGCTGTCATTGCCTCCTTCCAGATCGGAGCCCTCATCGGAGCCCTCTCTTGCACACTGATGTCGGACAGGCTGGGTCGCCGCAAGACCATATTTCTCGGTTCTATCCTCGCCATCATTGGCGAGGTCCTTCAAGTGTCATCCTACGGACTGGTGCAGTTCGTTATCGGGCGTATTATACTGGGTTTGGGGGTCGGTCAGTACAGTGTGGCTGTACCGGTATGGCAGTCGGAATGTTCTTCAGCAAAGAACAGAGGACAACATGTCATCATCGATGGTATCTTCATGTGTCTCGGATACTCGCTGTGTAACTGGATCGATTTCGGTCTGAGTCGCATCCCTGAGAGCACGACGCAATGGCGGGTCCCGCTTGCGCTGTCGCTGCTCCCTGCCCTTGTCATCCTAGTTTCCGTCTTTTTCCTACCAGAATCACCCCGATGGCTGGTCCAGGTCAACCGCGTCGAGGAAGCAAGCCAATCGCTCGCATCGCTAAAGGGATTGTCTGTCACTGATGAGACGATCCGGGCCGAAATTGCTGGTATTGAATCGTCTCTTGAGCTGACAGCTCAGTCCAAAGGCTCTTTAATGGAGATGTTCGACCCCAATGATCAAGAGCGGCTATTCTACCGATTTTGTCTCTGTATCGTCCTGCAATTCTTCCAGCAGATGTGCGGTGGTAACCTGATTTCTGTGTACGCCTCAACCATATTCGAGCAGAACCTCGGACTCAGCGCCAGTCTCTCCAAGATCCTTGCAGCCTGTGCACTGACCTGGAAATTCCTCTGCTGCTTCATCGCATTCTTCACCATCGACCGGCTCGGCCGTCGAGTCGTCTTCATGGTCAGCGGCACAGGAATGGCCATTTGCATGGTCGCACTGGCCATAACCAACAGCCGTCCCACAGATGACAAGGGAGCCCAAATCGGCTCCGTCATCTTCATCTTCCTCTTCAACCTCTTCTACCCGATCGGCTTCCTAGGCGGTAACTTTCTCTACTGTACCGAGGTGGCTCCCGTCCGACTGCGCGTTGCCATGTCATCCGTCTCAACTGCGAACCACTGGCTCTGGAACTTTGTCGTCGTGATGGTCACGCCCATCGCGCTGGATACCATCGGCTACCAGTACTACGTCATGTATGCTGTTCTCTCGGCGTGCATCCCCTTGCTGGTGTATTTCTTCTATCCCGAGACTATGAACCGCAACCTGGAGTTGCTGAACCATGTTTTCCGGGATGCTAATTCGCCCTGGGAGATTGTGTCTATGGCGAGGCATCTGCCTCAGGGAGAGGTAACCGAGGTGGACCTGATTGAGATGAACAAGAAAGGTGACGGTTGCTCTGTAGAGATGGCGGAGAAGGTCTAGCGAGGTGGTCTCGGGCATTTCCAATGTACATAGAACAAAGCGCGCTGCACCATGGTCGACATACATTTGCATTTCCTGGTACGACATGGTTCAAGTGGAAAAGTTGTTTTTGGCGTCTAGATGTCGGTAGATCCGACATCGCGTTGTCCCGCGACCGATGAGGGAGGAGATTGTCATCTAGAGTCCATAGAATGTCTCTTAACCTTTCCTTTAGAGTTGAATGGGTTACATCCAAGCAAGCGATTTCTAGAGGTTGTTCTACGTTAGGACTCCTGCCGCCCCAGAAATGCTCCGGTACCTAAATTTGAAGCTGTAGTTATATGCAATAATGACGGTGCGGTTGATTTCATGAACAGCCTGGGCTCACTAGATGTGGGCTCCAGTCATTCTCCTGGGTATGGGGATTATAGTCCAGGCGAACAACTGCTGTGGCATTCACCCTCATCAGTTGAGTCCAAGTGTAACGCAGATGAAAAGTTTAGCGTTTAGAGATTGCGCAGTGGGCTAGCACACAGTTCTAGGTATAAATATGGGTAATCACCGCAGACACTTGTGGATGCTGTAATTAGAGATATATATTTTTCTCCCTATGCATGTTCCTATTGGGGTTCCTTTGCTTGACTAATGGACGTCGCAGTCTTCCCATAATGGACATGGTTCGATTTCCCATTAACAGTACCCCTCAAAATGGCGTCCTCCATATCGGTGCCCGCTTCTCAAGAAATGCAGTGACTCCTTCAAGCATATCCCGGTTCCCGAATGTGGAATAAATAAAGCGAGCGCTCAAACTCATGGTCATGCTGCAATTCGTCCACTGGCAATCAATCTGTCAGTAAGGAAGGAACAAGAGGGAGTTCGGAAGCCTACCTCTGCATATTGCCTCCTTTGCCACCATCAAGGTGGAGGCGCTCTGAGATGCCAGCTTCTCGGCAATCTCCAACGCTCCCGATAAAGCGTTTCCTGGTTCGACCAGTTTGCTAACTAGCCCGAATTGATAGGCTTCCTGTCAAGAAAGCGGCTCATTGAGCAGAATCATGTTCATTGCCTACAACAGCCCTCGTCAGTTCAATGCCTTATCCACCGGACCAAAAAGGTGACTACCCTATATTTGCCCACAGCGGCGGCCACTCTCTGTGTACCTCCAGCACCGGGGATCAGGCCGATTGATATTTCAGGAAGTCGAAACTCGACGTCTTGCGTGGCGACGATGAAGTCTGCCTTGAAGGGCGATCTGGTCAGTCCGAAGCCATCTAAAGGTGGGTATAGAATACCATTAAGGCAAGCTCGAAGCCACCCCCTAGCTGCGAGACACGAATTCTTGTTAGCATCACCATAATAATACCCAGGCCAGGAGAACATACCGCTTTACCCTCGACGGCCGCAATAATAGGCTTGCGGACCTTTTTCACTCCATGACAGAGATCTTCGAGATACCGTTTCTGCCGAGCAGTTTCGCCATCCAATTGAGCGATCTCTTTAATGTCGGCACCAGCTGTATGGAAAGTCGCAAGTTGGAATCGTCAGCTACATGCCATCTGTGACCATGCCGCCCTGCTTATTTTACCGTGGCAACATGTAACACCTACCAGAAAAGATACCGCCCGAACCAGCTATGACAATGGCTCTGACTTGCGGATCAGCTGAAGCTATGTCCAGCTGTCCCAATAACTCGTCGATAAGCGCCTGAGACAAAGCATTTCGCTTGCTGGGACGATTCAACGTGACAATCCGAGTACATGTCTGATGTGTCTGAGCCAAAATTAGCCCCGGGGGGCTCCTTTGAATCATCCATGACGATGCGCAATTTACTCTCCGAGAACAGTTCCAGCTTGAGAAAGCAGGCCTGCTAAAAAGGAGCTCAGTGACTGGCTGAAACATTTCGTGACCGTCTACTCTTCACGTGTAGAGGTTGAAACAAACAGAGCTCTGGGCCGTGTCAAGTTGTCCCACGCCACGAGCTGAGCAGCTAGACCGAGTGTAGCATGTCGAGAGGAAATTGAGGAATCCCTCGGTGACGTGGCGGCACACAGCCACACATGCGACGAGTGAAAGCGGCCAAGATGCTCCCTCGGTATTGATAAGACTAGCATAAGCACTTCTGACCGTCTTCAAGTGATTTCTCAAGCGATCCTTCAAGTGATCCTGCGCTCGCGAATCCGGCTGAATTCCGTCTGGATGGATGGAGAACGTTTACGAGTTCGAATAGGCGCACCAATCATCATCTTGGCCATGCCGACCATTTTGAACGGATTGGTCGCGGACGAATCTCTCCAGACGACCCGTGCAGAAAAGGCGTTCGATGAGGGCGTCTCGTCTCCACTTTTAGAGTCGAGTAACGCCACTAATATCCGAAAAGAATCCAGGAACCATCACTAAGAGGGGTCCATGATCGACGCATTGACCCCGCATGCCGAGGCCTTTCCTACTCAGATTGTGACCTGTCGTAGAAACATTAAGAAACCATTCGAGGCAATCCACTGTTGAGATGCATCAACTTGTCTCACTGCCATCTCGCAATCCTACTCCTCTGGCCGGCACTGCCGGGGCCAGACGGCTGTTGTTTCTGACATAGTAACGGTGGGTCTAACTTTAGCAATCAATTTGGCCGCCGTCTATGGCTGGGGAACAATCCCCCTCAACCGGACTCGGAGAACATGTGTCTACTTGGTCGCCAGCACGGACAGCGTAGGCTCCGGAGCACAACGGGAGCACATATATCGTGCAAGGGAATCCCTTCCCTGCTCATCCTTTCGTCAGGGTTCCTTCCAGAAACAG
This sequence comes from Scortechinia acanthostroma, assembly GCA_011319215.2. Taxonomy (NCBI): domain Eukaryota; kingdom Fungi; phylum Ascomycota; class Sordariomycetes; order Coronophorales; family Scortechiniaceae; genus Scortechinia; species Scortechinia acanthostroma. Next base: position 76,110 of record JAABUG020096111.1, read on the forward strand.
TTCTGGTACTCTTGACAAACTCCACGAAAGAATGGAGTCCCCTCTAGTCTCCCCGCGAGAAGGAGATATTTTCCGATCTTTCGGCTTCGGCCCCCAGCGCCCAGTTCCCTATCCCACTGTTCACCATGCCTTCATAGATTGTGCGAAGCAATACCCCGACGCCGTCGCCATCTGTGATCTTTCCCAAAAAGAGCTGGTAGAGGTCACATATGGTAAGCTGCTTCTCTATTCCCAGTTCATTGCACTCCGACTTCAGAAGAATGGCGTGGTACCTGGCAGCAGGATTACCCTTGTCACAAAACGGAGTGTGGACATGGTGGCAGGTATTCTAGGCATCCTCATGTGTGGTGCGCAGTATATCCCGCTGGACGGTGCTGTTGTTCCGGACCAGACACTGGAACATGCTGTGATTCAATCACAGAGCTCTGTAGCTTTGTGTACGGGTGCACTCGCTTCGAGACTGCACTCTTTTTCCCAACTATCCTCGGTTCTGGTACTGGAGGAATTACTTGCTGAGGCGGAGCATACCGGGTTTCGGGTGGACACTACTCGGTTGATTTGTGACGGAGACGAGAATTCGGGGTGCTATGTGATCTACACCTCTGGTCGGTCTGTATCCTCTTGTGCACCGAATCTGAAGCTAAATGTGCCTGGCATGAAGGTACCACCGGAACCCCCAAAGGCGTCGATGTCACGCACGGGAATGTTACAAACGTAGTCTGCCATGCGCCTGGCAATCTGGGCATGTCTCGTGGCTGGAGAGTAGGGCAAGTATTATCCATCAGTTTTGACATGGGTGAGTTCGGCGAAATGCAATGACCAAAGCTCTTATTGACAAGGCTAGGTGCTTGGGAAATATTGGGGAGCCTTTGCAACGGCGCGACTCTGGTCCTGAGAGGATCCGATTGGCACGCGGCATTACGACAGGTGAGTCCAAGATTCAAAGGATAATTCGATGTAGCATATTTAACCTCGCCAACAGGTGGATACACTGATATGCACTCCGAGCATACTCAGGCGATACCGTCCCGAAGACTTTCCCAATATCAGATGCATCGCCACCGCTGGTGAGCCATGTTCTCAGAGGTAGTCATGTCCGCAGATTGTGTCTTCATAACTGAGCTAACTCACTCTGACCTTCTAGTCTCGCCGACAAATGGGTGGCAAACGGCGCAACATTCTACAACTGCTGCGGCCCAACAGAGGTCACCATCATCAATGCCATGCATAGGCACAAATCTGGCCAGCAATTGACCATAGGACGACCACTTCCAAATACTAGTGTGTATATCCTGGATGATAATCAACATCCAGTTGCGATTGGAGAGGTCGGGACTATGTGGGCTGGAGGAGCAGGGATCACAAGAGGGTATCTCGGACAGCCCGAGAAGACCGCCGAGCGATATCGCTATGATCCTTTTGTTGATGATGGGTGCGTCTCCAGACAGTCTTTCTGACTAAATGCTTCTCGCTGACGGATGGATTGCGCGCAGTCACTCAATGATGTTCAATACGGGCGATTTGGTACGATGGCTGCCGGATGGGAACCTGGAAACTCTGGGACGCAATGATGATCAGGTCAAAATCAAGGTAGGTCTTTCGCTTCTCTTTATTTTACCTCCACAGTCCTGACGCAAGTAGGGCTTCCGTGTCGAACTAGATGGCGTCAGCGCGTCATTGGCCTCGTGCCCGGGTGTTATGGAGGCCGTCGCCATCATGGTGGAAGGAGAACTTGTGGCATTCGTCACCCCCCGGGCGCTCGATTCACAGGAAATACAAATCCACTTGAAGTCGAGACTGCCCTACTATGCTATCCCAACGCAAGTGCATAGCATGGATGCGTTTCCGCTGACGCCAAATGGCAAGATCGACAAATGGGCCCTCGCTCAGTCGTGCCGCGCACAAGAGAGGATGCCGCAAAGTGTTTCGGCGATCCTGGACGAGAAGAAGCAGACTGTTTTGTGCTCTTCTCGAGAAACTGTATCAAGCCGATATTCTTCAGAGTCACTCAACAAACCCGTGCCGTTGGCGGAGAAGAAAACCCCCAAGGTCGTCCGGGGACTCAGATACCGCGTTTTTATTGTCTACCGGAGGCTGTTCACACTCATATGGCTGGCCAATATTGCTGCACTGTTGTGTGTTCTGTTCAATCAGATTGGCCCCCAGTGGATCTCAACAATCGCCTTCATCAACCTCACCATTGCCGTCCTCATCCGCCAGGACGCTGTCATCAATGCCCTCTACACAATCTGCTGCTCTGTACCAAAGTCATGGCCATTGGTGATCCGCCGACGGTGCGCAAAGATCTATCACCTCGGGGGAGTACACTCGGGTGCTGCAATGGCCGCTACGGCCTGGTTTGCTGGCTCCATCGGTTATAGTATCTACAACCAGGTCGACGATGCCATGGCAATTGCGAAAGCCTCGCCCGCAACTCTCACTCTGTCCCTAATCGTATTACTCCTCCTATATGCAATGATCGGCTTCGCATATCCGACTTTCAGAAAGAAGCGCCATAACACGTTCGAGCGACTCCACCGCTTCTTCGGCTGGACTATCCTCGGCATCATCTGGATCCAAACAATCCTCTCCATCCGGGACCAGCGCGGCACACAATCTCTGAATCGGGCCGTCATCTCTTCACCTAACTTCTGGATGCTCCTCGTCATCACAGCTAGCATTGCCAGCTCTTGGGTTTTCCTCCGCAAGGTTCCCGTCGACGCCGAGGTCCTCTCCAATCACGCTGTGCGGCTTCACTTTGACTACACAATGCCGGTGAACGGGACTTTCACCCGACTCTCCGAGCGGCCTCTACTCGAGTGGCATTCGTTCGCTACAGTCCCGGCTCCAACCGTAGTAAATGGCAGACCGAGAGGATACTCATTAGTAGTGTCTCGCTCAGGGGACTGGACAGGACGACAGATCAGCAAACCGCCCACCCACCTGTGGGTCCGTGGTATCCCCAGTAAGTCTCTTCATCTTCTTTCACTGAATTCCTCTGGTAATTAACCGCAACAGCCTGCGGCGTAATGCGCATCGCAACCCTCTTCAACCGCGTCGTCCTAGTAGGCACCGGCTCAGGCATCGGCCCTCTCCTCGGCCACATCCAAGTCCCAACATGTCCATTCCGACTCGTCTGGTCGACGCCCAATCCCGCCGCTACATTCGGGAAGGACGTCGTGGACGCGGTCTACGCAGCGGACGCGGGGGCGATCGTGCACGATACCAAGAAGCAGGGGCGGCCGGATTTGGTGCGGCTGACGTGGGACGCGGCGCAGGAGTTCCACGCTGAGGCTGTGATTGTGATTTCGAATGAGAAGTTGACCAAGAAGGTGGTTTATGGGATGGAGACGAGGGGGGTTCCTGCTTATGGGGCTATTTGGGATAGTTAGTTTTTGTTGGTGTTGAGTGCATTTGATGTATGTATTGCTTAATTATATGAACTGGCTGTTTGATTATGGTATTCCATTACTGCAATTTGCTGGCTTCATTGAACGTCCTCCTGACCAGTCCGCTGCTTTAAGGGAACATCATGGAGCGAGACCAGCTCGAACATCTTCCAAAACAACCTGGGCTCCAAGAACTCTAGCTGTCCATTCCCAGCGCATTCCAAGGATTATCCGCAATAAAGAACTGTGCAAAATCAAAGTTCTCCGAACTCGACAAATCCGCGATCAATTCTCTAAAAGACTCGGAATCCTGCCTACTCTGACGTTGCTGAGGCACGGATTCATGCTCAGACCCAAGAGGATGGCCGAAGTGCACGCCCAAGAGACTGTTCAGACGCGCCGCATCGTGATCCTTTCGTCTCTGCTGGAGTAGAATCAAGGAGCCCGCAGTCCGGTATGCCTCCCTCAGTACCTCAGTGTCATAAACATCAGTTACATATTTAAGTGTCTGCACCGCGTCGTCTAACAGCGCCAACGACTCCGGACTATCCACCGCCAGGAGCGTGCAGATAATCTGGAAAGGGACATTAGCCACATGGCTCCAGGGACAGTTCGCATCGACTAATTCCCGGGCGCAAGCGAGAGCTTTCGTGATTAATGCCAGCATTTGGGCCATAAGCGTCGCGGAGAGCGTTGAGTGAACCGCACGGAGACGGCGGAATATGCATAAGACGAGGTTGCATTGAGAGAGGACGGACGGGGCTTGCTTGCGGCTGCTTTGCATGAGATTGGCGAGCATGGAGGTGAGCTGGGCTGCGTCGACTGGGGTGTAGGGGTCGAGACTCTCAGAAAGGGGCAACAAATCCAGCATCTCGGCGGTAAAATCTCCGTTTCGGCTGGACGGGGTGGCGTATGATGCGCCATGTAAGATAATTCGTGATCTTGCCAGGTCAAAGGAGACCCATGTGTTGATGTATTGGGCAAACGAGACGACCCTACGTCTGATATCATCATCGATATCGTGCATCGGACGTAGGAGCGCATGTCTGGATGACGGGTCCAGGTGTAGCCCTGACGCGTCAATGAGATGCAATAATGAACAGCTCGCCAGCCAGGCCGTGTGAGGCGACGCCGTTAACCGCAGGTATGAAACCCGAAGAGCCCATCCCGTGATGATCATCAGCGGTGGTATCTCGCCTCCAGGACGCTGCTCGAGAGCCGATTTGGCCGACTCGACCAGATGGAGCTCGGCAGCCACTGCTTTCCTTCGAGAAAACAAATAGCCCATCGCGGCCACCCCGCAAAGAACGACATCGTACGGTTCAAAAGCGGACGGTCGATGCCATCTTGACCGGATATGTTCAAAGCAGCTATCCCGGTCAACGAAACCGTAGAAAGGAGCGACCTTGTCGAAGTAAGTGTGCGCCAACGCGCTCATTTCCTCCGCGGAGATGATATTTACTATTGGCAGCGCTGTGAAGCTGCCTGGCAATTGGCGCAACCCGATATTCCACGCGAAGACCTGAGGATCGAGTGCATTGACAGGGTCGATCTTGAGTCCCAGATTCTGCACAAAGACTGCGCCGGAATTGGGCCCTATTGACTGCTGCACAGTATTAGTAAATCGCTCGCCTGGTTGTGATGGATGTTGCGCTGTCGGGGTCGTCGTGGACTCTGAGGGCGACTCGTCCTGCTGCGTCTGGGCCGGTCGGACTGCCGTGAGATTTTCCAGGATGAGATTTTTGTTCCGTTTCTTGCGTGATCCCAAGTCATAGCGGCATGTGTACTCAGATTCTGTGCATGTCTCGCAGGGCTGCTGGCCGTTACACTTCCTCTTCCTGGTCCGACATGGTTCACAGGCAACCTTGGACCGACGTTGCCGTTTTACCTCGCCTGACATATTGTCTTCTGGCTTTACACGTCTCTTGCTCCGTTCGCAACTCCATCGCTATCAATTGCTAGATACTCGGGCCGACACTTGCAATCACCATCGAAGCCGACTGCCATCGAGGAAAACCGGCGATACCCGCGATACCCACATGATTACTAATATCGTGGTTTTCACATGGGACCATTCCTTTTTCGGATGTAGGGCTAATTGCCAGGGCTTATATCTAGATGTCGACCTGCAATGGCAGTAGCACAGCAGAATTCAAATATTTTTCATAGGCAATGTGGTCATACTAAACAGCTAGGCGGGCATTGCGTCTACGCTGGGAGAATGTATGTTCGGTGAGTCGTGTCCACAATACCGCTCGGTCGATTCGCGGCGCAGTCAAATTCAGTGGCTCGGTGCTTCATGGAATATGTAATTGACGCTGCATCAGGGTCCCAAGTAGGCCGGAAGATGCTACCTGTTTTGATATTTGTATATCGTGCGCTATGTGGTGGCTGCCCATGATAGAATTGGACATCGGAACACTCGTGCGGATTCCAGCATACTTGTAGCAGCAATTCGTGTTGTCCCTGGCTTGTCTTTTGCCAGTCACAAAGGGAAACGGGAGATATACATAATGTAAAGCCTTAGAAAGCACTGGATATTTATAAACCTCCGGATCCAGTCCTCAGCCGAATCGGCTGGTAAATTGGCGTCCCGATAGAGGTGCGGATGTTGCGGATTTAGCGGATATATTTCGTTCTTGCTACTCCACCGAGAACCATAAGTGAGTAAAGTGACACACCTCGCAAATTGATCCTCTCACAATCGCTCTCTTTTCTGAAATTCACACACAACATGGCATTGGATTACGAATATACCTACTTCCGAGTCCCCAAGACGGAAGATCTCTCTCGCTCAGCACAGCGATACAGAGACCTGCGTCTCCAGGCCCTGAAACTCTCTCCGTCGTCATTCGCGGCAACCTACGAATCCGAAGCCCTTCTGCCAGACGAATATTGGAAATCACGTCTGTCACAACCAGGGAGGGAAACCTTCGTCTGCGCCGCACACCCTGCTTCAAAATCTCCCGCATCCAACGGACACGACCTCGAATGGATAGCTCAATTAACGCTCCTCGGCCCCCGAACCAAAGAGGAGTTCACGCTACCGCCACCATCCGGACAGCCTGAACCAGGCCCAGATGACGAGGAAGAACGATGGCAGCTTCTCGGTCTCTACACGCTCTCTTCGCATCGCGGGAGGGGGATCGCGAAACGACTGTGTGCGGAGGCCATCAAGTATCTTGTCGAGTATCGGGCCGAGCCAAAGCATGTCAATGTTCGGTTGATGGTTAAGTGGGGGATGAGCGCGGCTGTGCGGTTGTATCAGCAACTGGGTTTTGAGGAGGTGGGGAGCTGTACCCTTGCTGAAGCCCTGGTTGCGAACGGGGAAGGGGATCTTTTGCCGGAGGGGTACGAGGCGGAGGAGAGGTTTTGTGCGAGGGGTGGTCATGTTATGATGCAGCGTTTTACGAGGCATGTATAGAGAACGAGGAATTCTGCTAGCCAGCATGGATCAACAGCTAGACAGGCCATCGCCCTTTGCAAACACGCATGGGAGCGTAAAGAAATCTATGATTGATTCGCTGTCGGAAACATCAAATGGAATATATACAGACATATGGACTCGCTGAAGAGAGGGAGAATGTGAAAGAACAAAAGAGACGAGGAAAACGCCGCGTAAACAGCATCTGGGAGCGAACAGGATAAAAGAGAATATACCCAAATTAAGGAGAATAGGTTAAGAGAGAGTACGGTCCCAGACCATTGCCACACCGGTAAGGATGTTTGAAAAGTGAATTTTGAGGGGAAAGACAGATCATTGGACTGAGGTCTTGGGACGGTGATCGAATAGCAGCTTCCGGATACTAATGTTAGCAACATGAGCCATAGCGATAACCGGTCGTGGTTCTGGGATCTTGGACGGAAATATAAGATAGAGAGGCAAATCCTGCTCCTCATCCGGTTTAAACTTGTCAAAATATGTCTTCTTTCCGCCGATTGGGAGTCGTTGGAATGCATATCGATATATTTGCCGGGTTAAATTCGCGAGAGGACTAGGCATTCCTGATACCTCTGCCAACGAGTCCGAAGGCTCATACCCAAAACTAAGGTATGAGACCCCGAGTTGCCTCAGCCAAGCCATTGACGCGAATATTAACAGATCGCTGATCCCTTTTGGCGCTCCAGGGGCAGCGATACACGGATCAACGTGATATCCGTTCTTGCCACCGATCCATCGCAACGCTGCGAAACCGTTGACCTTCCCGTCTTGCCCTCGAGAATAGATATATGTCATGAGGTTCGGCATTAAGAAGGGGTCATACTCCGTAATGAAGGCTTGAAGTTTCCCCGAGTTGTTGCGGGCCATGCGCCACTCGTCGTAGATTGCACACAACTCGATCTCCAACTCGTAATCCGTCTCCAGTGACGGAGTATAAATGTGCAATGTAATGCCACCCTTGCTTGGATTCAGGAGCTGTCGATTCTGAGTGAGAATGCGTTTTCCGTTGGTCTCGTGTATAACCTCATTTGTCAGAGGATTCAAGACCCGCTCTTTACCAAACTGCAAGACCGTCCATTTCTTGTTTCGTGCTTTCACGTGGCTCAAAAGCATCTCCCCGCCTCCAAGAAAGGAAACAGCCCAGCGTTTTTGACGTCCATAACGGTTGAACTCATCGAGAACGCTGGATATCTGCGTTGCTTCGCACATAGGATCGCCCATCACTATAGCGACCTTGTTCAGGACCTTGAAGCATAAGCCTCCGGTTCGATCCCCGTTCACAAAAACATTGTAGCTCGGGTCGAGAAGTCCCATATGCGAGGCCTGACCATATTGAGTCGCCAGTCGTTCCACGTCTTCGACGGTGGCCAGTCCGTCCAAGCTGACGATACGTTTGTAGGGAAGGGATTTTCGGCTGACGTTGATGGAGCTGTTTTGTTGGCTATGTGCATCCTCTTCGCTGATGAAGCTAGAGTCGCTGGGCCAGGTGTCGTAGGATCTAGCTGCAAGGGTATCGTCAGATGTGCTCGTACTACTGCGCGTGCTCGCACTGGAACGACCGGTGTGAGTAGGGACTGATAGCCATGCTGATGAAGCAGCTTTGACAGGGGGCTCATGATGATTGAACAGGTTGTGAGAAATATGGTTGACGTCCCACTTGGCACCGAGGCGAGAATGGCCGTGATGCAATGACCGTCCGATCATTTCCGCCAGCAAGACCCTTCTGCACCCTTCTCTCTTGTTATTTTCGGCCCGGCAGCGTTTACCTCGTTCTTTGTTTGCGTTCGCGGTCTTCTTGGGTGTCCTGGGACCTCTACCCAGGATCGACGGGGTACTGTCTGGGGTCATACGGGCCGATAATTCGTTGCGAGGCTTCTGGTACATTGGCGATGTGAAGGACAGAATCCTTGCGTAGGCACAATGGATTGAATTTCGATATATAGACTAAAAGAAAAGGGAAACGGTGTCGAGATGCATTTTATTGACCGCACGTCTCAGCCCAACAGGGCTCTGTTCTCTCAGACCCTCGTACTAAACAAGTTTCAGGAAATGCCCGTCGGATGGGCCGATAGGGACAAACCCAAGCCACTCCACATTAGGTAAAAAGTGGTCATCCTTCCAGGACACAATGGCCAACGGTTAGGACAAAACCCTTCAACCTAATGGCCACCATTTATTGTGTCAGATTCTTGTTCTCTTTTCCTTGGGCCGCTCGGGTGGCTTCCCCGTCCTAACCGTTTCGAGAAGTCATTCCTTCCTTTTGTTATCGTCAGGGAAGCCAGAGGATCGTATAAAAACGTTGCAGCCTTACGGCTGGAGTCTCGACAAGCAATGCCGCACAGTCCGCACTAGCTCCAGACTCCGCTATCTTACAAGAATTAGCCAACTTGTTTGAAACTTGCAACTTCACATGTGACATCTGATTATGTCCCTGATTGGAAGGAAAGGGTCAACCTTTGCATCTCGAAGCTAGCCATGCAGTTGCCTACACTTCTTTAGAGCCAACTCAAACAGCCAGCCAAGTCAGGAAGAACTTAGCCACAACCTAGTAACCGAACATCAGGAGCAACCATACGTTGATGACATGAAACGCCCAAAATAGGGGTCAATGTGGAGTGGGAAATAAGCTTCGGACAGCCGTGCTCAAGGCCCGGAAGGGGAATGGTTTCGAGGATCAGGAGAATGGAAGCTAGGCAGCACGATTTATGATTTGATAGATTTAGGCCCTATTTCGGTAACTCGTTTAGCACTTCAGGTTTGGGTTGCCGGGGAGTTATTGGATGCTGGGTCCTCCGAAACCTAACATCAGGCAACCATAAATGCTCAGCCCCTATCAAGGACTGCATGTCAAGAAACAGATGTACAGTAGTGCACCAATAATGGTCATTCTATGCTTTCCTACCTCGCTATCAGAATTGCAAGAGCAACAACAGAGGAAGGGTCTTTACATGTTCTGCGATGCGTTCTCATTAAGACTGGGTGGAAATGATACAAGATTGTCTGATTGCATGTCTCTTTCCAAACTGGCGGCTTAATTTTATTGAATTAAACCCGAATGAAACAATTCCCAATGTCTAAGTAAACGCCTTGATATAACCAAACTCCCCGTATAGCCCAGTTACTCGATGTCGACCAATGCATCTTCGTACGGATTGGACGACGAGCCATGAACCCATTCGCAGCTCGACATTATGAGAATGTCTTGAGATCTCAAGCGGAGCGCCTGCTGCAGACAGTCAGCTATCTCTCCTCGCAATCCTTCAGTCAACACATTGACTGAATTGACGTAAAGAATGCTTCATCGCCCCAAGGAAAAGCGTGAGAAACCACTTCCTACCAACGGGTTCGAGGAGGTCGTATTCTGCCGACCGATAGATACGTAAATGCTCAGAAACCTCTCGCCCCTCGCACAGTTCCCGGAGATATGACCGCGTGGCGACTACCTTTGTGACTTGCACGAACGTCCGCCGGAGATTGAAAACAAAGGATGTGTATTCATCGCGAGTTTGATCCCGGTCAAATGCGGCAAAAGCGACAAAGAGCCCGAAAGGAATCTCACGTTTCATTCTATTTACGGCCTCTGGCTTCTTGACAGTCTGGATAGTGATCAGTGGGTGGAAGCAATCATGATATATGCAGCACTTACATTGTAGATTATCAAGGGGTGGAATGAACCGACGGTTGGTACCGTACCTCTCCCGTCAATCATAATCCCCGAACCAAGGACTCCGTCGCACTTTAAGGACCCCCTGATTCGACATGTCTGCAAGTGGAAACGGAATCCATGTCTTAGGCTCCAGCTGATATCTGTTAGCAGCAAGTATTGATAAGGGAAGAGAGGACGCACACATTATTGGCGTCTGTATAATGGAAACGATACCAGAATGCCATATTATTCAAAATCCCATCAAAAAGATCTTCTGAAGTTGTTTTCCCTTCGGGGGTTTTCGCCAGTCTGTGGATCGCATCGAAGACGTACGTGAGCCCATTTCCCACCAGCCACCTCTGACTGTCGGCTATACTGAGGATATCCTCCCTTGTAAGAAATGTAATCTGTAGGGTCAGGAGACGGTATGCTGTTGCGACGTTAATTCCGTTCACTGAGAGGGTCATGGTTGTGACTTACCCGGGTCATCATTGGTAGGGAGATTGGTCTCCCCAACCATATCGGTCACCGAAGTATTCTCGTGCTCTTGAATACTGAGAGTGTCGAGATGCCTTTGTGTCCACTTCTCTGGGCTCTTGAAATGGGAGAAGGTAAGGTCTGTAGACACTGAGTTGGCCATTTTGCCGCGTTGGGAATGGAGAGTTGCCGACAAGAGTAAGTATTGGTCACCTCTTGAGCTGCATTTGATAATTTTATATGGTCATAGCGAAGTACGCTGTAAAGAACTCGGGGATTTCCGTCAAGTGTCTTGGATCTGTAACGGCAAGTTCCATTGTTCGATATGTTAAGCGAGGCGACCTCGCCCAAGCGAATGGGCGTTGACTGTCATGTCATTTTTTCCTTGCATACCCTTTGCATACCATGGTCAGATGCTCTGCACAGGGAATAATTAAGGCACTGATTCGATATGGCAGAGGAGATGTCTACAACCAGAGAGAAAACGCAGAAATGTTAATATTAATGAGCAAGACCAGCCTCCAAGGAGGGGGGAAGATGCATCAAAGACAACCGAGATCTTTATCTGAGACCGGTTGACAAAGAAGCTGAATGGAGATGACTGATTTGAAACATCGCATCAACCTGTGTCCTCTGTTGACGAGCGCGCAAGAAACTGAAATAAAGCATTGTGGTCCACTCCTTTGTTGACTTTGGGGAGCACGTCGGCTGAGGATGAGCCTTCCCAAGTGAAGCGCTAGAGTATGCCACTACCTCTGAAATAATGGTATTCAGATGATGGCCATTATCTATGGAACGATAGTGGCGGCAGCCTGAAGCTTAACCAAAATGGAATTGATAACGAGAGCCAAATTCTGGACGCATATTGATCATGACCTAGTTATGACAACGATATCATGCCTGCGATACCACAACTCCTACCACAACGGTTCAACATCTGAGGGCTTCAGCTCCAGTCTGGCAACAATGTATATCTTAAAGATATCTCGGCAGATGGTCGGATTCCTACTCCAGAAACCAAAGAATTGGACATCAGAACACATCCGCACTCTCAATGTGGCAGAGAAAGGAACGATATCTGCAGCGGAGATGGTTGGTCAGAAAAGCCTCCCAGACAAAAGCGACGAAGGTATGTAAGTGGCCTCGAATATGGTAAGTGGCTCGAATATCTTGGGTAGGCTGACCAAAGTCCTAGTCTTCCAAGGCCAAGTTCGGCAGTTCATGGAACCAACAAAAGAGGATATCCTCAGACGCCATTATAATCAATTCAGCCACCCCGAAAACGCATTTTCCTCTGTTTTCTCCCACACATATTGTCTCACATGGGAAGTCCCTGAGAATCAGACGCCTAATTCGATACCGTTGTCAAGTATCATACATTCGATGATCGTAGCATGCTATGATCTTGGAGATATGTTTGTAATAGCTCTCAACGTTACTAGTCGCTGCTAATATTCGCGCAGTTGGATCGAATCCGGACCGTTACCATTCCACTTGCCATTATTCCAGGTCAAAAGGGACTCTCAACTGTCCTGGAGCCATTGGCAGAAATCCCAGTGGGCAAAACTATCCGTTTTCTCCTCTGATAATCTACAATGTGCGTACGTTAGCCGCTATGTGATTCACTTCCACGATACTGACTGCTATCCAGTTCATGAAAGGATCAGCGGAAGAGGGTAAGATCAAAGGCGAGGTACCATATGGCATATTCCTCATTTTTGTCGCTTTCAACAAGGATCCCCATCGAGGGGAGTATGCATCCTTCACCATCAATATGCGGCGTACGCCTCGTACCTCCATACGAATTACGAAAATGGTGGCTTCGGGATCTTATTTGCAGGCTCTGTGTCAAGGCAAGCCCTTGGAGGAGCATTTGAAGAGTTATCGATCGCATGAATTTGATTTAACGGAGCCTGAAGGGCGCAAGGCATTCTTGGTGATGTTTATGGGTGTAGTTAACTACGTGCTGACACAACATCCACTGGAAGATAATCCCAACTGATCAGTACGGTCGAAGTCCCAGTTCTTTGGGAATAATGTGCGAATGGTAGTTACAAGTCTGACTAGCTTAATCTGATGGGATGAAGAGCTCGTGTCTCCCTGAAGCATCATAAGAGGAATGGAGCAAGAAGTCAATGGCACAGCTTGGAACCTGCGCAAACTGTCAGTGAGATAATAGGCCCAGCCAATACTGCATTCACGGAATGTACCCCACAGGTCCCGCCATTGACTTAAAGTTCCTGCTTGACCAAATTTACCTCATCTAGCCCTGCCTCTGCCGTCTGGTCCTTGCGCGTCAGATTGATCCCGAAAGCCGTCAATTCCACCTTTCCAAACATGCCAGTCTTCTCGTCCCTGTCCCAAAATACAACCTCGCTCAATGGTGTCCCCGCATACATTATATTATCTACATCACTGATACAGAATTCATCCCAGACGGGGGTGGAACCTGACCGTAAACCAGTGTCCATCCTGCGTTTACTCCATTGACCTAGCACTGGTTCTGGGGGCGCCCCCGGATCTAACACAGTCGCAACCCTCCACACTTCTCCTGCTTGCTTCTCCGCGTCTCTGTAGAGACCGGAGGGAATTAACTGGGCGTGGAATTTCATGTCCTTCGAGGATGGGAAGTGCTTAGATATGAAGCTTAGCACATCCGTGGAATTTAAAACCCATTCGCTGATCTCGAGGCCATGGGTTGATGTGTAGGTTAGTGTCAATGTAGAGTCGACCGTTCTCTCCTTGTTCGAAGGAGAAGTATATCTCCCCACATATGTCTCCTTCACCTGCCGTGCAGCAAGCTCATCAGCCGCACGAATCAGGGGAACGGTGACCATTTCCAGTAATACATCCAGGAATGTCTGGTCTCCGGCTGTGAGAATCGTGATACCCAAATCGTATTCCGGTACCAGGATGATGAGCGTTCTGTACCCGGGGTGACCGCCGCCTTTAGTGAAGAAGGTCACTGTCCTGCCCCTCCGCTTGTCATCTGGGAGGAGGATCTTGTCGGTGCGATAAATCTCCCACGGCCTGCCGTAGAAACTCCCCATCCCAGCTGTAAAGGATACGGGTAGAAGCCAATTCAGCTTTGCATGCGCGATATCTTTGAAGTTGGCGAGGATGTAGCGGAGAAAAATTGACATGTCGTGCGAAGAAGAGTATAGCCCGCCAGTGGGATTCTCCACGCCCTTATCGACATCAAAGTACCATGCATTGCCCTTGGGAAGCACGGACACTCTGTCCGGTGGTTTGGAGAAGGATGTCTGCGACATTCCCAAGGGATTGAGGATCGAGGTCCTTATGTACTCCTCGTATGTGGTGCCGGTGACGTTCGCTAATACGAGCCCGAGGAGTTCGAATGCAAGGTTGGAATACGTCGATTTCGTATTCGGCGCAAACAACGCGGACCTCCTTGTTAAATTGTCGAGTAATTCCTGTGCGGTGCATGGAATATGGTGTTTCTCGGAATCGCACTTTGTAGTTGTTTCGACAGCGTCGGGGTCCGTGAGGACATCGCCCTGGACCCAGTCACGAGGGATGCCAGAAAGTTGGCTTGCCAGGGAACTGAGTGATATTTTGTCCCACTGGATACTACTAGTACTTTTGGCTCTGTAGTGATGCGAGCTGCGAAGTTGAGGGACGTATTTGTCCACCGTGTCCTCCAGGGATAGGTTCCCCGCGGCATGCTGTTGGAGTAACCCAAGTACGGTGAATACCTTGGTGATACTAGCAATACGATAACGGCTTGTCTCATCGACTCTTTCTGCTCCGGGTCGTGTGAGATTTTTATCCTTTGCGGTATGGAAGGTCGACCATATGGTGGACTGTGATGAGGTGATTTCAATTGAATAGGATGATGTATTGAGGTTGTTGGAATTGCGGAGTAAAGTCGAGAGCGAGGCTTCTATTATGCCAAGGGCTTCCCATACCTCGGAGGACTGACGGTTGTAAGATGGCGATGGGTGGAAGGGGGACTGGGTCGAGCATATTGCCAGGATGGGGGGGATGAGGTTGAGAAGTGTGAGGATGACAGAGACCTTGGTCATGATGGCTGATGATCGTGATCTGTATTAAAGTGCGGCGGGGGAACATGATGCTGCCAAATAATATAGCCAGGACAAGCTTACTAAAGATCGGTTAGCAACGGTTTTACACCCTATAAGCCGTCCATTAGTGCACTGTGCACTTGATGCACTGTGGATTAACTCTCTTTTATTCTACATGCTATATTATTGAAATTCGGTATGGAAAAAGGGAAGGCAAAAGGGAGCGAAGCTCAAAAGTTCTAATAGTTGGTGTGGAAGGATATATATAATTTCCGGAAGACCAGTATAAGAAATCGGAAATAAAGACTGCGTGAAAATGGGGGTCTATTCATCATCATCATCGTCGTCGCCATCAGCACCGCTCTCACCGTCGTCATCCAGAAAAATCATTTCAACATCGTCATCCACTTGCAGCACATCGCCGGCGTCGTCCACTGCATCATCAGTACTTTCGCCCTCCAGGTACGCTTCAACCCATTCCGACTCGTTGCCTGTCGCCGCTCGGTTGTCTGATACCATCTCCCACGAGGTATCCTTCTCCAACTTTGCATTGGCCACGTTCTTTGATCGGTAAAACTTAAAAGCCAGTCTTTTGACTCGCAGTGCGAATATCTGCTCGCCGGGAGCGAAGTAGCTGCGTCCACTGAGCGAGGTTGCTTGATAGCCGCCCTCGAGTTTGACATCCAAAGCATCACTGGGGAAGCCACTGCTCAAAGCCTGCGTCACCGGGATAACTCCCTGGCCTTGAAACGCGTCAGTCGACCCAGAAGTACCTGCGCTCCTCGCATCCAGGAACGTGACGAAGCCCACGACCAGGTGAACATCCATGCCATCTTCTATCTGCTCCTGTAGCCAGTGCCGGACACCCTGGTTTTGACACAGAGATTTGAAGAAGAGGTTTGGTTGTTTCAAAGTGTGGATGTTCCCCCGTGCTGATGCAAACTCGTCACTATTTGCAGTCTTGTGCTGGCCGGAAGCCTTGAGCAGACTGGTGAGGAATCCGGCGAGGCGCACGTCCTTCTCGGCTCGAAAGAATGAGTGGAAGTTGGCGATTGTCTTGATTGTGAAATCTTTATTCAGGACCAGCGGACAGGGACATTCCTGGGCGTCTAACTCGGGATCTTTGATGTTGGGAATCAGATTTCCTAGTTTTTATGTCCTGGCTGGATAAAAACGGAGCTCTGAAAACGTAGTGGTCTCGCATCTTGATCAGTCAGAGTCAGTGCTATCGACTGATCCTTTTGTCAGTTCTCCTGGATGTCCTATCGATAATAAGTTCTGATATCATGACGCTGCTCATCAACTCCATCGGCGAGTCCGGAGACTAAAGTTATGTGAAGCCACAAATGGCAGTCTTCATGCTTCAATCATATGGGAACACGTCACACGTCAAACAAACCTATCTGTGCCTAGAATCTGACACTGCGGCACGAGGAGGAGTATTATCCAGTCAAGTGGTCATATTCCGTGGCTGACGGCTCGGGTGCGGCCCCGAAGCAGCGAGGAAACTGATGTCTGCATTAGTTCCCCTCTTACTCGGCACTAATGCAGTTCCTTCTAGGAGTCAATAACAAATGAGTTTACTCCAGATCGCATACGAGAGGATGAGGACGGGAAGTGAGGGGGCAATGCAACGAACTGAAAAGAGAAGTTGTGCATTCAACCCAGGATTATGTCTGAAGTCTGACTGGCTGAACACTCAGAGCTCGGAACATGTTGGAACAGAGGGACTGGCCCCCATATCCCTACAGGTCCCACTCCAGCTGAGCTCCAAGCCCTGAACTGCGACCATACAGGGTTTCCAACGAAATCTGGAAATGGCTTCCTGCCATTGGCGCATTAAAGCGTAGACAGTATACCTAAGAACTAAGGGAGACGGTCGGCCCCTCCCGACACTCCACGTAGCCAGCAACCGGAAGGAGCGTTCAGCTGAGCATCCCACATTCTACCATACGGCCTTTTCAAGCGAAAGACCTCATCTGAACTTTCTCGGTGCTTGATGGATTCCCAAGCCTCTGTGGCGTACTTCGTACGGCTGAAAAAGCCACTGTTTGCCTGACTCACAGTTTGTCCTGCTCTTGCGTGTTTCCTCACACCTGTATGAATACACTATCGCATAACGGGGCTTGAAGTACTGTCACTCCGACTCATACTGCTCCATAGAGACTTGTCGCGGTCATCGCAGAGTTAGTCGGGCCTTTATAATGTAACCCAGGTACCTTCAGGGCCCTACAGCAACTTCTCTGACATTTATTGTTTGCTGTATTAGGGTTGAAGTCCTGGCGCCGATCGCTTCACAAACACTGATCTTCGCATCGCCTCTGTCTTTGACATGTTTGGTCAAGGAGGCTGACATTTCGGTAGAACAAAATGGCAACAGCCGTTCTAGACAAGGACATCCAACATGCCCGAGATGCCTTGGATGGCGTGTCAAATGACGATTGTGATCGCCCGAAAAAGCTAAGCAGACTTGCTCAGCTCCTCAACGACAAGCATGACGCTGTGAATACCGCACCGATATCGGAGAGGTTACGGAAAGCCGAAGTTGCTATAGACGAAGCTATTCAGGCGGCAGAGGAAGCTCTTGGTCTGATCGCAGAGCATAGTCCAGACCGACCGGAGTATCTCAGCAACCTCGCCGCTTATCTTGTCGCTTGGTTTGAGGACAAAAGAAAAATGTCTGAGTTGAATAGGGCCATTGAGCTGATGCGGAAAGCGGTGGATATTGACCATCCCGATCGGATCAGGGACGTTAGCAGGCTAGCCGAGTATCTCGCAAGGAGGTCCAAAGCAAGCCGCTACTCTGTTTCACCTGATAATTCGGATGACGATAGTGACACCACAGAGGATTCCGACAAGTCCAGCGACGAAGAAGAGGATTCGGAAACAGACTCGTCCACCACGGCCAGTGGAAGAGAGCCTATCGACGCAGATGCTGATATTGACGAGGCTATCCAACTTGCCCAAGAGGTGCTGGATACCATTGCGGGCAAAGGTTCCACTCGTGCTGAGTACCTCAACAAGCTAGCAAATCACTATGCCTACCGGTACAAAGCCAGACACACGATAGTGGACCAGAAAAAGGCTATTGACCTGGTGCGGGAGGCCGTGAAAATGACAGAAGGCCTGAGAGACTAGGCAAAATATCTACAACAGATTAGGAGTTCATCTTGAGTGTATGTTTACTGAGACAGTCACGATGGACACCCTACGTAGCGCGTCCAAAGCTACACAAAGTTCGCCCAAGGCACGAGCGCCATTGCACTATGTGGACGAGGCTATCAAGTTGGCACAGGTCGCCGTGGACCTAACACCAAAGGAAGACCTTGACCGAGCAAAGTATCTTGAGGGCTTGGCTGGTCATCTGTTCTCGAGCTCCTACGGAAGACGCACGATGGATGACCTAAACAAGGCTATTGATGTGGCACGAGAGGCCCTAGAAGTTATACCCGAGGGCCACTACACCCAACCACGACATCTACACAACCTATCTGGGTACCTTATACAACGATGGGAGATTAAACAAAGACGAGAGATCACAGACAACACCGTCGATCTGGAAGAGGCCATTCGGCTTGGGCGCGAGGCGCTGAAGGGTACTGCTATGTTCCCGAAGCCAGAGCTTGAGCGGTATATGGAGTTCCAAGACGATTTGTCTCGAGTACTGATCTCGCGGTTTGAGAGGACGCATCAAAAGGCGGGGCTAAAAGCAGCTCTGCTTGAATATCTGGACAAGGCGCCACTTGATGACAAAAAGGTGACGCCACAAGTAGCTCACCCGTCGGACAAGCCATCCAGGAACAAAGCATCTGGTGTCGACAAAGAAGCTACTGGTCACAACCAAGGCGATGCGGAGGTTTCTCCGGATAGGAAGCCTGGCCAGGCAGGTCGTGTACAGCACCAGGCCTAACAATATGCAGGATGATGATCCGAATCGATCAGCACGTCTTATCACACTAGCCGATGCCCTTGCCTCCAGATACAAAGTTGTTAAGGACATTGCTGATCTAGACAAATCTATCGAGATCATGCGAGAGGTCGTGGGTTTGGCTGCAGATGACCACCACGAGAAGCCAAAACACTTGAGCTCTCTTGCCAATCTCCTTGTCCAGAGATATGAGGCAACAGATCCAAGCGTGGATTCCGACATGCGAAGCGAAAACTCAGGTTCTTCAGACGAGGAAACTCCAGATGGCGAGGGGTCGAACCATTCGCTCGATACCGACAGGGAGGCAATGGGACCGGAGCACTCGGACGGGACCGAGGAAGGATCGGAATGTTCAGAAGAGACTACAAACGAAACCAGTGATTTGGACGAGGCTATACAGCTCATGCGCGATGCTGTTGAAATGCTTCCAAAAGATCACCCTGACCTGCCGAGATATCTCAATAGTTTAGCGAGTTATCTTGCCGACCGATATAAGGAGACGGAAGACACAGATTATGACTCAGATTATGACTCCGATGCCCAGTCACAAGGGACAGACGATCATACAGAGAGTGGGGAGGAACAGGAGAGCGCAGACGAAGAGGACAGTGCAGACGAAGAGAGCGCAGATGAAGATGAAGGAAACGACCTAGACGAGGCAATTCAACTTTGGCAAGAGGCTATACGTGCGACTGGGATTGCTCGCCAAGATCGCGCAGAGTATGTCGATAACCTGATAGACCATCTCATTTACAGGAACGACTCCATATACGACTTGGAGGAAGCGGTTCGGCTCATAAAGGACGAAATGGAGAACACTGCTCTGGACCAGTCCGATCGGCCAACTATTCTAAAGCGGATAGTAGAGCATCTTGATCCAATATGGGATGCAACGGAAGATGATGGTCTGAAAATCAGAATCAGAATCAGACAAGACGCCCTGAATGTTACCCCCGAAGACCTTCCGCGGCGAGTGACGTTCATGGGCGAACTAGCAAGCGATTTCTCGTACAGGCACGAGAGGACGGGATCAAGGGAGGATTTAGAGGCCGCCATCCGACTTAGAAAGGACGCAATAAAATCTCTTCCAAGTGACAATCCACGCCGAGCACAATTGCTGATAGACCTAAGCATCGACCTACATCATCGGTCCAAAGTGGCACGAGCATCAGTTGATGAGGAGGAGGCAACTCGCCTTGCCGTCGATGCTGTCCGTATGGACACTAAGCGAAAGGTTCATTATCAGGACATTTTGTCTGGCTATCATTTGAAAAAGTACCGAAACGAAGGCTCTATGGATGACCTGGATGCCGCAATTGATCTTATCGGAGAGGTTATCAGAGCTACCTCGGAGCATCATCCACAAAGAATCAATCGCCTTGACCAGCTGGCAACATGCCTCGACGCTAGGTTTAAGCGAAGGCGGGTCAGCGCCGACCTGAAGATCGCTCGTCGGATTCAAAAAGCGGTCGTAGACATCAAGACGGACGACCCTGTTGAGAAAGCCGGCTATTTAAACAACCTGGCGAACCATCTCGAGTTTACATCGAGGGGAATCACAGGAAGAAAATCTGATATGGAAGAAGCCTTCCGGGTTGCTCAAAAAGCGATTGACACTATGCCGAAAGGTCATCCGGGACTAGTGATGCTGCTTACCAACCTAGCCAGCAAGTTTAACCACAGATACTACTCTATGGGTCGAGATCCCACCGACAAGAAACGTGCCACGAGCCTTTATACGCAGGCATTGCATGTCGAGAATGGAGTCGCCATGGATCGTATAGTTGCAGGCGAACATGCTCTCCGTGAATCATGGACAAGAACTGGGAAGGGGCCCGATCCGTGTCGGAGGCCATTGTTAAACTGTTCCCACGTCTTTCTCTCACCTCGCTTCCACGAGCTGACCAGCAGGATATTCTCGCTTCCCTGAGCCACCTCTCGGGGGATGCGGCATCGGCAGTCCTTCAAACGAACGGCACAGCTGCGGAAGCTCTCGAGATCCTCGAAGCTGGCCGAGGTATTATCGCTAGTTTTCTCATAGAGTCTCGAACCGACATTTCCAAGCTGAAGGACACTAGACCCTTGTTGTATTCGGAATATATTGAGGTCCGCGAGCGAGCTTCGTTGCCATTCGACCAAGATGATATCTCCGCACCTAGTGTCACCTCCGCGGGTGTACAAAAGTCCAACAGCAGCAACGTGTCCATGATGATCTCCCAACGGTACAAGGACATACAGAGGTTGAAGGAGTTAGAGTCCACTATCAGAATGGAAAAAGCGTTTGAACGTTTTCTTTTACCTCCTACTACCGCGGACGTTATAGAGCTGTCTAAACGCGGTCCCGTTGTGGTCCTTAACGCCACTGAGATCCGCAGCGACGCCCTTTTCATTACAGAGTCGGACGGCATAACACATTTGCCACTGAGCAAGCTCGAGTTTGACGAGCTACTAGACAACGCCGACAAGCTTGTTGGAGAGCAGAAGCTAGTAGTGGGGTTATCGTCCACTAAGAGCAAGAGACAACAAGAGCTCCAGCGAATCCTCAAATGGCTGTGGGACGTCGCTGTGCGTCCGGTCTTGAAGAAATTGAAATTGCTTGCGCCAGTGCCTTCAAAACCTCATCCGCACATCTGGTGGGTAACCAATGGACATCTCGGTCTCATGCCAATCCACGCGGCAGGCAATTCGAAGAAGACAACCTCAGACTATGTCGTCTCCAGTTATATTCCGACCCTGAAGGGTCTACAGTACGCCCGCGAACGAGATTTGCGCTATCTCCTAGAGCCAAATACAAAAATGCTAATAACTGCTATGCCACGAACAGTGGGTCTGAACCCGCTGGCGACAGAGAGAGAGGTGGAATTAGTCACGGAGACTGTGAAAAGTATGAGTTCGATCGCTGTTTCCACTCTCATAGAGCCTCCCAAGAGTGCGGTCCTAGAGGCGCTTGGCGGCTGCGGGATCGTCCATTTTGCATGCCATGGAATTTCGGATTCAGAGGACCCGTCAGCGGGTAGTTTTTTCCTCGGGGAGAGCACGAACGAGGCTTCAGAGCGTCTGACTGTTCGAGAACTGGCGGGAGTGCGACATAGCGTCGCGCAGATTGCTTATTTGTCTGCGTGCTCCACTGCGGAGAACTCGTCCATCGACTTGGCCAACGAAGTGATTCATATTACCAGCGCCTTCCAACTGCTTGGGTTCCCACACGTTATTGGAACCCTGTGGGAGGCCGATAATCAGTGTGCAACCGAGGTCGCAGGGGCGTTTTATCGAAACCTACTAGAACAGCTGAAGGAGAGTGGCCCGGATGTCAGTCACGACGTGGTTGCTTACGCTCTGCACCATGCGACGAGAAAGCTAAGGAGAAGAAGCCGGGTAATGTAATTGGTTGGGCACCATTTATACATATTGGAGCGTAGGATGCCTTGTAACTGCCTGCGAATCAGGGACAGGTTATCTATGGATGAGTGTTTACACTAGATATGCGGGAGAGACAGCATCCAGCAGGCATCCAAACTGTTCACGACGTCTTCCAGTAGTTTGAGGACCCAATATGCTAGCAATAGCAAAGTATTTACCGCCGACTTTCTGGACGCTTACTTGCATGAGTATTCTGAAACCATAGCCCTATCTCTCTGTCAAGGCGGAGGCGTTGTTCAGATCGGCAAACAAGTCGAGGTTATCCTCCTTTCAGAGTGTAACGAACGGCTATTGCAATCAGTAGTACGGGACCTGAATCTAGATGCCTCCGGTGACTACCCGTTCTACTGGGTACTGATCATAGCCTGGAATGTGACGCCGCTGGGCGGCGTGGAGTTGAGATTGCGCATAAAGATGCAAAAAAAAGTGGTCATACTTTCCAGGCCCAGTATGGAGAACGATACTGCTCAGATAACTCTTGTCTTGTACATACTTTACGCATTAAAATTACACACTGGAGAGACTTCAGAGGCTCTATCACTCTGTAGTCCAAAGACAACAACTATCAAGTAAAACCAATAACTGTACACAATGCAAAGACATTAGTTCACTTATTCTGCCTGTCTTTAACCAGAGAGGCACGCTGGCACCTATGGAGAATACGGCACGATATATGTATCAGAGTAGTTGATGCAACTCTCACATGTGTGCCTGTGTTGCGCGTCTTCAGCTACTCCCTCGGCTTTGCTCGGTGCGCTAACATTGTCGACATCTTGGTATAAGGCTCCGCCGCTCCATAGAAAAAGTAAGATCTGAATGAAATCGATTCCAGAATATTGGTAAAAGGGACGGACATCTGTACATATATCCTAAATCCGAGACATAGGAATGTAAAATAAAAGTAATGACTGATAGGAAACGGAGCATTTGATCGACATTGTACCAGTGAATAGACATGACTCAAGTAGACCAAACGGCTTCCCTATGTACAAGTCTGAATTTGATTTGACCATAAGAAGCACAGGCACTACTGAACATCAAGAGTACAGCAGCCACACTGACAAGAATATGCAGTAATATGGGCTCTACCACTTAAAAAGAACATATTACAACCACATGCAGGACAACACTGTTTCCAGAAGTCAAGCACCAAGCGTCTGAAGTAACAAGACTAGATAAATTAGCTAAAGCGAGCTTTCTTCTGCAATTGGTCGTGAGAGAGACCCTTTGATGAAAGAGGAAAGTGGCATTTACCACTGCAGTATCCGTTGGCTGATGTTATTTCTCTGCTTAAGGAGGTATATAACTTCAAATAAAGCATTGTATTGGTTAGAGAAGCCGCTTCAACTGGTAGTCAAACAGCCTTGTGCCAGATTGCGGACATGTGCATGCGGGGTTATTGGCAAGAGATGTGGCATTTGGCCATAGGCTGTTGATATTTATAGTGGTAAAGGCTCAGAGTCAACACATCTTCCGAGTATGGGTTATATTAAGCCTCTGTGCCGCTGCATCATTCTGACATTTCTCATTCAACTTGAAGGAGGTTGAAGCAAAATGGCGGCTCCAGAGTTTATCTGCGCCAACTGGGACCTAACGAATACTGACTGTAAGAAAGAAGGCAGATACACTTGCAAGAACTGTTATCTTGTTATTGTGAGTTTATCCATGACCATGCACGTTTCTTGCATAGGTTTGTCCTGACGGATCTAACTTTGTAGTACTGCGGTCCAGTATGCCAAAGGTCCCACTGGCTGCGACACAAATCCGAGTGTAAGTCGCCCTTCAATAAAAAGACATGGCAGCCTGCTTGGGTTCTTGAGAACCGAAAGCCCTCATTTATTCAAGGAGGTTTGGGGGAACAGTTTGGGGGGAAGAAGTACCTCTGGGGTAACATACCTGCGTTCGACGTCCTTCGACTTACATCAAACGAAGGAGAAGAATACGGTCGAGTCATACGCATCTTGTTTGCTGGTACGTGCTTGATTTCAATGCCGTACGATCCCATGGCTGCCTAGAGCTGATGAGACAACCCTTTCCTATAGCTTCAGGAGATCTTCGAAATATTGTCAAGACGATTGCCCAGCTTCCGAGTAGCTATAGCCACTCGCTCCAACTTACAATAAACGACCGAGATTTTGATATCGCGGCCCGCAACATTATCTTGCTTCTTATTGCCCTGGTTGTGCAGGAAGTTGACGAGGCCGCCGATTGCATCATTCACCTCTGGTACTCAGCTTTCGTACGTGAGTCAGATGTCGACCTCCTCCGACATCGAATTCGACCACTCATCGAAAGCTTCTGCGAAAAGATTAAAGACAAAACGCCTGGAAGTCTCTTAGCGAAGACATGGACTTTTGGACGGCACTCCCTCAGAGTTGTTCTCGAAAGATCGTCTTGGGACCGTCTGCTGTCTTTTGTTGACCTGCCACCTGGCTTGTCTGCTGATCGTGCACGTGAAATCCGTGCAGCTATCACTCTAGCCGAGTCAAGGAAAGACTACCGTGATCGTTTCATGTATTTTCAGTCTGCTTCGCATCGGATCGCTTTCAATAAGTTCCGGGAAGACGGCATCCTGCTTCCGTTTGGATCCTCGCGCCATGAATTTCGAAAACCAAACCCGTGAGTTGGAGAGAGACATGAAGTTGTACTATGGACGCTAACAGGAACAGAACGTTATTCCAGACACCTAATACCTGGCCTATGAAGGATAACGCCAATCCGCTTGATGGGTGGCCTTCGGACGAGGTTGCCGATACCTCGTCAGGGCCTGCAACTGCGGATATATACGGCAAGCTCTTCTTTTACATTCGCGGAATGCTTCAATCTTTTCTTGGTCGCCTGCCGAGTCTGAAGCTCTCGTTTGAACTCTTCCAGGTCGATGCGGCTTGCCTTCCTGACCATCTTGAGAATAATTCTTTCAGTAGAATCGAGGTGAGCAATTGCAAGTCCTCTATTACTCACATTCCGAGCGTCCCTCAAGCGGGATTTTGGTCTGAAATGAGCACGAAAAGATACACTGATAGACTTGTATAGGTGTCCAACATTTCTGATGCTGGCTGGTTGGGAATTCACCGCACACTATGTTTCATGGTGCCCTTGCTTCAAACTCCTCTGGAAAACCCACATGCGACCCTGATTACCCTCTTCATGAACGCGGTCGATGAAACCTTAACCGACCAAGACAGAATACTAGGCATGACTGCAGATAGTCCAACAACTAAACGCGTCTTCAAATACCTTGGTCCGCAGGGGAGACCAACTTCCGCCTATGCTCCCGAGCTCATCAAATTTACCATCGGCCGGGACCTTGTCAGACCCTATGAGCACATCTTCGACCGGTGAGTACACGTTATTTGGTAAATTTTGAGCCGCATGTTCACACAGGGGGTAGGTATTCGAGGAATTTCAAGTTCACTGAGGCTGCCGAATTGTTGGGGGCGGCGATGAAGGAGACGCACACTATCATCGACAAGTGGCCCTACAGATTGAAGCTCCGACCTGGCCAACCAGGCGCGCAAGAGGAGTTTGACCGGCACATTAGTGGAGGGATGTCAGGGAAGGAGCGCTACGTGGAATGGAAAAGAGTTCATACGGGCGTGCTTTGAAGATATGGTTATGGATACTTCTACGCGAACCCGTAAAAGCTATCTTCCGTGTTCAATTGTTAGGACACCGTCCCTGTTCGTCATACCTGTTTTGTCCTACAGTGTTAAGCAATCTGGGTTCTACGTCGTGTGGCAGGCTCAGTACCTCTGCATGTCAGGCCTGTCCCGAAAACCTCTCCTGAGCTTTGTCTGTGAATAAAAGGAGTCCATTGAAGTAGCCGACAGCCCATATCATAGGATACCGCCAGTGAAACCACCACGGATGTTCCGAAGCCCAAACCAGCTTGTCTGGATTATAGCATAAATATTTGCAGCTCCTCGGATCGAGCGTTGCCAAAATCCCGTAAAATGAGCCGCTGTTTCCGTAATATTGGTCGACAATGAAGCAATTTATGAGACCCCCCATCGCTCCACCCGTGCCCAATGGACAAAAGACCATTGTCCACAGGACTTTGGAGATGAGGGCGCGAGTTCCGGTCACAGTAAAGACGTCGACGGTCAGGAAGATAACTTCGGCAAAAAAGCGAATTGAGCCAGAATAATGAGAAACGGCGGAGGTACACTGCTCGCGGCTTTTCGGCAACCTTTGCATCTTGTTCACAGCTGATCAGGACTTGGTAGTTTATAGATGTTGTGTAATCCGGTGTAAGGATTAGAGAGAGAAGATTTGTCTTTTCAATCTGTAAGCATTTTGCGCAGACTTTATTTGGAAAGTTTCATAAAATAGTATACAACGGAAGTATACATCCCATGGCCTCAGCGTCGCATATCCATTGAGTAGTCCTCATGGTGCTTGCGTAGCGCATGCCGAGGTCTCAGATTCAACTATTCAGTTAAGTTGTTTAGTGATCTCTGCTTCTCCTACGAACTAAGAGAAAATGGAGGATACCAAGCATGGATTCCATAAGTCTCCCATGTCCTACGCTACTTAGGTCGACTCGTGATGTCTGCGGTTGTTTGCGAATGGGCTACAAAACCTTTTCGAATGGGCAGCATACTGAAATATATATTCATCATATGTCCACTCCCAAACATACAGTGAACACACAATTACTTAATTACTTAATTGACCAACTAAGTCGCCAGCTCTCATTGACAATAATAAAAAGTTATCTCTCAGAGCATGTCTATGTGTAGTAACCACAGCTTACCACGCAGATTTCTTAAGCCAACAACCAGCGCCCACTAGGAAACCAATTCCTCAATTTCCAAACTGACATGCAAACATCCTATATCTGGTGAGGTCTGCATCAATCCTTCTTCAACCTTGAGGAATGAGATTAGCGATCTTACATAAACAACAGGCAAGTGGCAACCCTGCGCAGTCCACATAAAGTAATAATGACAGGAGTCCTGAAACCATAATTAAGACCCTATGAGTTAAGAATGACAGGTACATACAACCTTATCTTTGAATACTGCTAGGCACACATGTACCCAAAAGGCAAAAAAACTACCCTGGGTATCACACGCGGTAAGTCCCACGAGTTGAATAATCATATATGCGTCAGTCGAGGACGGGACACATCCAAACACACATATGTTTGGGGGTTCTGCTGGGACGCCAGCCTCAGGGAGTTGTGTAATCCATCACCTGAGCAGCAGGAAAGACCACGAGACTTGCACGTTATAATATGGGTCGGCTAGTCCCGCGCACGGTCATGTCATCTCTGGTTGCTGGATCAGGAGGACGAGGTGACTGTCTGACCACTGGAATCGATGTTTAGTGACGTGCACGTATGAGGTGTAGACTCGTTTCAAGGCATCATGTCGCATGACGACTGACGATGTCATTCGAATATGTCCTCCAATTGGTTGGCAACAATGCTGGTCACACGACACTGGCATAAGCCAAGCCACAAGCCGTGCTGTTCTGATCAATGAATTCGACGGAGTAGCAGATCAGATACTGACAAGATTTTCCACGGAAAATTAAACAGGTTCGCAGCTACGTGGTGTTGCTGATTGCATCTCAGGGCGTGCCTCCCCAACGCAAAGACACGCGTCGTTGTGGTCACGTGAGATTCAAGACTTTGCAGCAGATGGCTGAGTCAGCCACCCTGAGTACGGATCTCGAAAGGCTGCGAAAACAATGATGCCAAATAAGCAACTCCTCCATGCATTGATAGCAATTCCATATCAAAATACACATTAGATCTAAATGCACCTGGTATGTAAATGCGATGACCGTCCTTTACCCATGCCCGTAGTGTAACCCAACCAAACGCCGTGAATTCGCTCAAACAACCGAATCGGAGAAGCGGTCAGAATCCTGCTCCGCCAGCAGAGGCACATCCCCACGCTGCTGGCGCCACTTGTGCAGATTCCGATCGCCCGTCGTAGGGACTGGCTTCGCGAGCCGCAAGGCCCAGCAGATGCAGTACTCGACCGGGAGGAGGAGTAGCAGAACCCGGTTCCCCAAGAAGCAGATGGTGACGGTAATGGTGGCGACCGTCGCGTCGAGCCAGTAGTGGTTTGCCGTCGCGACAATGACACTCAGCACGAGGAGAGGGTACACGAACGCCATGATCATGAAGAAGATCTGCGTGGAGGGGGCCTTGCGGACTGGTCGGCCTTGCAGTCGGTGCACGAGGCCAGAGTGGTAGATGAAGGTACACCCGATGACGAACGCGTAGGTGAAATGCAGACTCGGCATCGCGGCGAATTGGTTGACGGACTTTCCGCCGACCCAGATACTCTCTGCGTGCTCTTGGCGGACGGTGTCGTAGAAGTGGTAGGAGTCGGGGAGGAGACGCGGGGGCATGCACGGGTAGAAGCAGAATATGAAGAATGCGGCGAAGTTGCCGAGGGTCATGGTCCGCCGCGCAACGGCAAAGGTATTGTGGTTTTCGGCAGCGTAGTAATACCAGCCCAAGAATCTGAGATGTGGTAAGTGATAGGTTGTAGGAGGTCCAAGGGGGAAAGACTTACAGCACGGTTCCGGGGATGTGGACAAGGGAGTAAATGCGGTTGAAGAAGGTCATTATAGACTGGTGTCCATTTAGGAAAAATGACTGAAAATCGGATTCCTCAATGGGAAAAAGAAACCGCAGAACGGAGTGATGCTCCAAGTTCAGGATGCCAACGCCGTGATCCTGCGCGACCTGGACGACGCCAATGTCGGCGGGAGACAGCCACTGCGACGTAGCTTTGGTGACAGAGTAAAACAGATAGTTGACGACCCAGTAGAACATTTCGACCAGAAACGGGAATTTCTGCAGGATTCTGCTGTGGAAGTGATGCGCCCAGCGAGATGAATCCGGTGTCTCAATGGCGATGCCGCATACTGTGGGGGTTTTGGACGGATAGTCCTCCGCTGTGTTGCCGTTATCGTACTCATCTGCCGTTGCTTTGCTGCCAAAAATGTTGAACCCTCTGCGGCGGTTAATGATTAATGAGCCAATCATGATGCTCACAACGATCTGCAGAGCATTAGTCGATACGAAATGATTAAGAATCTCGATTAGATTGCATTGCGACATGACATACAATGGGTTCGACCCAACTGTGCGACTCAAACTGGGGCTTGCCCAGGTCGGGCGACTCCGCCCTGGCATCCATGATGGCGGTGAAAAGGACGAGGAGGAGAGGAGCGGTGGCGAGGTGAAGATCAACAGTAGTAAAAGGGAGAAGCAACTGAAGATTCTGGGGAGTGGAGGTTAAATACTACTTGGCAGATTGACAAACCTGACCAGGCTGTGATCAAGAGAAGATCAGGGGGCTGAAGAGCAAACGAAACAGGTGTGTAACTTGGCTGGACTACGTAGATCCAAGTTTTTCATCACCAGCGTATTCGTATTGTCATTCGTGCTGTGCCAAGATTGCGTATCCACCTAGAAACAAGGACTCCGTTGGCGGAAAATCCTCCCTGGAGTCCTGGACCGCTGGATCCGGTTGGATGCGAGGGGTGCAAATTCATTATTCACTGAGGAGTCTAGCAACGCGTCCCTTCAGCAGTGCAGAGAGAAGTGCAAGTCCTACCACGCGAAGAATGAGGTTCCTGCATGCTAGGAGTTCGTCCTGATTCAGTGCAGTATGGAAAGGCCCATAGTACATTACTAGTAAGGTACTCCGTACTACGTACTATTCGTTTCATCTTTTGGACGCGTTTAGTTGGAGCAGTGTTTCATACACGGTGATTGGATGCTGCAATAGGCTGACGGAAGATAGTGCACAAAAATGAGCATATGCCCTGTTACCATGTCGGGGCTAAGCCACGTCTAGATACCGGCTAGTGACCACTAGCTCTCCTGATGATGGCAGAGGCGCTATCCACTGCCTGTTATTTTTGACTTCCTTCCAACTCCCGAATCGCCGATCGGTCCTTGCTGTCATCATATCGGATGTGGAATCGCCCGACCGCCGATTGGCTATGGTAAATTTCTTTCGTTTATGCCAGGGCGGGGTGGACAGCATAATTATGCTTGATTTGCCAATTGTAAAGACCAACTCAGTGCGCCCAGGAACCAAATAATAAGTCTAGAATGATGATGTTGCCAATCTTGACCCTTGATCGATACGTCGTTCGGAACTTCGGAAGGAGCTTTCTTAAAATCCTTCAGGTCTCAGCCGTGTTAACTCTCAACCCTCAATGACTCTGATCTTCATGCACCTACGGCGTCACGTGCGTGCCTTCCGAAAACGGCCTATTTATCCGACTCCGTGGTTCCTCGGCTCAACTCGTCACGTGACTGTTAAGTCCGCTTACTCATGTAGACATCACGTGCTCTTTCCGGCGTTATGCGGACCTTCAATCCTTCATTCGATCCGCGTTGCTCGTCGCGCTTGATCTCACCCAGTCCATTTCTCCACCCATTAAAACAAAGGACCTGGATTCTATTCCAACCAACACTATATCCATCGTGGCTATTGACCGATCACACTACCAACTAAAACACTCCTGTACAAAAGAAACAAGCAGAGAGGATTCTCTATAACCATCTCCGAGACAACATGTCGAACCTCATCCGCCATCCTCGCCGGCCCACTGAAAACAACACAAACCGCCGCACCCTGATACTTCTGAACCTCTTCCGTCAACAGCTTTGGAGTATCCATTTGCTGGTCATGGTAGATCCTCATATCCAGGTCACGCGAGCAGGTGTTCCCAACCGTCTCCTGCACTGACTCAATCAAGGCTTTACTGCGACAAGCCCATAATAGCGTATGTGCTCCACGGTGGCTGCACAGATCTGGCACCAGGGCCGTTATGCCAACTCCACCAGCGACGGGAATGACATCAGGATGGTTGCTCCAGTGCTCGCTGGTTAGGGGCGAGGGTGGATAAGATCCTTCCACGAGAACCGGAAGTTGAGACCTTGCACGTAGACGTCGTGTTGTTCCCGTCTGCGTGCGTACGAAGAGCGTGAGGCATGGTTTGTAGTATGCGTCGGCGGTCAGGTCCTGCGACGAGGGTGTATAAGCACTAGAAGGCGTCTTGTTCGAACCAAGAACGGTCGTCCCGGAAGGAGCATCCTTCGACAGATGTTCGCCCTTGACGTCTTGTGACACGATAGCCACCTCTTCGGTGCTCTTCTCACATCGGAAACTGGCAATCGCGGAAGGGGTGGTTTTCCCAGAGCCGCCACGTCAGCGTGGGAAAATAGAGGTATACATGGCCCTGTGCATGTACACCTGGAGCCTCACTTTGAGATACTCATCATCCAAGACGGTGACATGGGCCCTCCGAATCCCATGCTGCGCCAGCCTCTATAGCCGAAACACCCGTTCAAAGGCCCAGATACCAAACGCCAGATAGATCCAGGTTTCGTAGCCCCATTGATGTGCGAACCTGAGATGGATATGCCAGTAGCACCCAAGAAGGGCAAGGAAGGACATGGTGACGTGCCAAGCCAGGAATAGCTCGTAGAACCGCTTCCGGATTGGCCATATTGATGATGGGATCAATATGGCCAGCGCTAAAGTGGCGACGACGCCCCAGACCCAGTATGGAAGCTTACTCTCGGTGCTATGCGCGTTGTTCGCGACGTAGATCTGCAGATATAGGACCGAGTGCAGACAGGCCTCTAAAGTACAGATGAACGCTACCCAGCCATGGAGCAAGAGGAAGGTTGAATGCGACCAATCTGTGAGCCACAAGAGGAAGCTGTTCCGACTGGTGTATAGCACCAGCAAGGGGATATTCGCAAAGCTGAGCACGCCGGTGCAATTGGCCACGTAGGTGAGGATTTCGTCGTGCTTGGAGGCGTACAGGTGCTTGGGTCCGCAGATCGGAAGCCGACAGCGCACAAGATTATGTTGATTGTCAACAGATATGCGATGAAGAGGGCTTGTCCGCGAGTGGGCATGTGGAAGGTGTCCAGTATCAGGGAACTGTGGCGACGGCCGACAACAGGAGGATCGATGAAGATCGCTTTGAAGCGTACTCTCCAAGCGGCCGGGAAGGGAACGAAACGGAGTAGGGAAGAGGCGATCGGGATGATTGCACCGGTGAGAAGGAGCACTAAGCTATAGCGGGTCAATTCAGCAAGCAGCGCACTGAATGACTGTAGGAAACCTACCCGTATCCTGTCAACATAAAGTATGTTAAACAGGCCTTGCAGCATAAGATGGCATTATCTTATATATAAGGCTCTGCTGTAGCCTTATTTCCAGAATTTAACTGACGCTTCCAATCTCTTCGTCTTTCTTTGGTATGAGTCGATAGACCGTCCTCCCTCATTGTGAGCATACTCATATGGCTCAGGGTCTCAAACTTCGACAAAATGTCGTTTTCCTTCCGAACATTCTGATGATGGATGCGCATCTCTAAAAGAGAATCGGCGGAATGGAGATTCGTCCCTTCTCGTCCCAGTGGTACCCTGCTACTTCGTCATTTTTCGGTGGGTGTAAAGAACTATACTGACGCAGGAACAGGGCTCGTTTCTTCGACATGAGCATTCAACAGCAATAGGGCTAAGAGATAAATCAAAACTACCTTGCTATTGAACAATTGATATTGCCTCTCAACGAATTATATCTACAGTGAGCCAAGCAATTCTACCGGATCATCCCGTGCTCCAGATAACCTACGCGGATGGGCAAATTTCGTTGCAAGCTTCCATGAAA
Organism: Scortechinia acanthostroma; assembly: GCA_011319215.2. NCBI lineage: Eukaryota > Fungi > Ascomycota > Sordariomycetes > Coronophorales > Scortechiniaceae > Scortechinia > Scortechinia acanthostroma. The sequence continues at coordinate 109,131 of JAABUG020096111.1, forward strand.
CAAAGACGGATGCCCATCTTGATACACATGAGGCTTCACCAGTATAGTACTGACCACCGAGTATCATCGAGTTGGAATTTGAAGCAATTACAACCTCAGTCTATACTTTCTTGAGATATACTACTCTCGATAGCACCTCCTCGTCCATCAAAAGCCCCTGAAACCAGCCTGTAATGGCCGCTGGTCCCGCTGCGGTGCGGACCGCCACGAGCAGATTCCGACGGCCTAAGGCTGGGCTGTTCGATTTGGCAGAGATTGTCTAGCTTTTTAAATGGTCTCGACAGGCCCATCCGGATGGGGATATACACAAACAGTCTTGCGTATGTTATACCTGCATCTCCTGCATCCTATCTAGTGTTTACATCGGGGGCGGCATGGTCGCCCTATAATTTGGTTACAGCAGATCGTCCGCCGAAGCTGCGGGCTGTGGTACACGTAGGATCATAAGAAGCTGCGCTGCCTGCCGACTACCTTCGGCACTGAGAGGTTTGTCTTGTAAAGTTTCTCTAAAAAGCCAGCGGGGCGGGAACCAAAGACCAGAATGCCCATCTGCGAGGTTTCTGGTTTCTACCTCCATAATCCGTCTGATCTCCGTTCACATTCCACAACTAAGAAGTATTCAAGCTCCGCAACCATTGTTAGTCGTGCCAACAAAAACCACTAACACTGCTGCATAAGCTGCAGTTATAGCAAGGACCTCCGAAGTGGTCCCAGTGTAGACCAAGCGATGAGAAATGCGAATGCAACCACAAACAGGCTAGCTGTGATAATGTTCTTCTTTGGAGATGGATCAAGTGCCATAATAAGCATGGGGATAAGAAAAGCCATGCTCCCAAGATAAGCTGCAATTAGTCTAGGCCAGCGGTTGAAGTGACGCACGCCTCGAGCCTTCCGAATCTCCCTCAACGCTTCCGCACCACTGAGTCCAGCAGCATGGTTATCGTCACGGACCCCGCTAACAAACTGGGTTGCAGCTTTGAGCTTTTTTGCAATTGCTGCTAGGAAGGCTTGGTCTGTTCTCTCCCCGTTCTCGTCATCGGCCTGTATGTTAAAACTTTCGAGATAACTACCACTGCTTTCTGGTCGAAGTTCGGAGTCCGGTCTCCAGTCGAATATTAGGCCCGCTGCTAGACGACGATCTAGGAAGTCTGTAAAAGTATTTTTAGCGGAGAAGTATCTCTAGTGGTCGTGGAGAGTTATTACCTAGTCCAAACAGACTTCGGACCTTTAGCATTTGTTCATGATCCGTTGCCTCCTCCTTCAATATTTCATTGGTTTCACTCAGGACCTCCCAGATCAGGTAATCTCTGGAAAGAGCTTCCAGGAATTCGACTTTTTGCAAAGCTTCGGCCCAGGTCCTGATTGGTTGGGCGCATCCAGGGAAAAATTCTGGATATGGGTTTTGACAAGCTCTAAAAAGAATTCTTCTGTCCCAAATGATTCTTTGAACTCTGGTCGGAAATAGGTCTCTGGCTTATTAGCTGAAATTTGTGCAATAGTTACCTATCCAGATAGCACAACAAAAGAGCCAAATACACCTACCGGGCTCCTCTTCCTTCGTTCTTCGTCATTCCGATGCCGCGAAATACTGCGCCTTATTATGCTCGGCATCGCGTATTTACCTTTGAAGTTATCGGGCGCAAAAGTCTCTATTATTCAGTGAAGCCGAATAAGGTATCGCCATTGATTAAATACTTCTCCTATTTTCCATTACTGGCAGACAATTCGCCTGGTGATGCCGATCCTGGCTTTCGTGGCATAGTACTATTGGTCCCCGGCGGATACTGCTTTCTTCCCCATTAGGAACAGCCTGCATGCATGGTGATAACTGCACAGGCAGAGACACAACAGATAGTATCTAATAGGATGGTGAGCGGAAGGCTGAATCTGGCACGCCGCACATCATGTTATTGCTACCCCACAATTGGTAGTAGATCGACCCATAATCCACATGCGTCCAATTAATGCAGATTGACTCAGCTCCAACCCACACCCAGTCTTATCTCAATGGACTTTTTCCAAGTTACCAAATTTCAACCTTCCTGGACATCGGCCTATGTGGCAGATGCCCCAAAACGCTTGGAAAGTGTCACACTGTCACAGCCACTAGGTAGCTACCCAAAGCTTATATTGAGATGTCACGTCCACGTACCTAGGTTCTGGTAAACTCTAAGTTTAGATAATGTGGGGTAGATGTCAAGCATGTCATAGTGGCAAACCCTGACATAATGTTATTACTTGACTGTACTGTTTTAAACTATCAGCTTAATGATGCAGTACTGGCGATAGATCAGTGCACTTAGTTCAATAGCGATGATTGCGCCTAACAAAGTAGGCGATGCGGATTTGGCCTCTACGTCTATTCCACAAAGAAGGAAACCACCTAAACTACGATATAAACGCCCTCCAGAACAGGACCTCAACGAAGGAGGCAAGGAGGAACCGAATGTTGGTACACTAAGGACCAAAAGACAGGGCTCTGTTTCGAAGGCCACTGAGGATGAATTGAACTTTGAGGATGCGTTGGAAGGGAAGTCCTCGGCCGTCGAGGCTCAACTCCAACCGGTCCCTCAAGAACGAAGTCAGATTCTTCCGAATAAGCCATTGCGTGATGAAGGGGAGGATGAAGGTGTTGTCCTCACTGCTGGCCCTCAGAGACCGAGACGAAGCCGACGCGGCGAGCAACAGCTCAATCGGTTAAACAGAATTGATAATGTCGGCAGAACAGTCGGCCAGTCTGGCGATTTGGTGCGCAATAGAACTGGGAGCGTGGTGGGAACGATTGCCGATAGGAGTGGACGAGTTCTCGCCAGGCAGTCGGAGGAAAATAAACCGCTAAAGAAGGAGAGGGATGAACAGTTGAAGTTGCACTTGGAGTTGGACTTGGATTTGGAGGTTGAGTTGAAAGCGAAGATCTCAGGAGATCTAACGCTCACATTATTGTTAGTGTCTGCCGCTGCTCTGTATTGGTTGCTAACTGATGGAAGGAAATAGACAGTAATGATTGCGTTGAGTTTGGCGACTCGCTCATTGGGTTCAAAGTGCGTCACATACTACTCCGTAAACGAAGAACAGAATCCACAATTCTTGTCACCCTCGCAGTCTTCCATAAGTCAACATCGGAAACACCAAATCACTTGTACTCGATGAACTTGTAGCATACATTCAGATGATAAACAGCCTGCCGTCGATGGTGGATATCTTACACTTGTCCTCTATCTCCAAGTCTTCTTGCACATCAACTTGAACCACATCAGCTGTGTCGCCTCGCACATTTGAATACATTTTCCACTGAGCGTCCTTGTCCAGTGATGTTTGGTCCAAGGTACTACTAGACAGCCAATGGAACCGGAGCTTGAGGTACTGCAAGGCACAGACTTGCTCTCCGATCGCCACCAATCTTTTCTGAACGCCTGACCGCGGCTGTGTCTGCGGCTGTGGTGGATGATGGTATTGATGATGCTTTTTCGGGGCAGTGGGCATATTTTCAAATGCAGGATGTCCTATCTCATCATATGGCAGGGTAATCTCCGCCGAAGCCAATGCTTTCATGAGAGGAAGTCTGAGCCAGGTCGAGATGTCAGCTGTATCAGGCGCCCCAATTACAACCCGGGCATCAATCATGGTGTGAAATCCAACAATCATGAAAATATCACAGTGGTGGTTGATTGCATGCTTAATCCATTCTCGTACTGGCTCCGCCTTGACGGCCCTCCTGAACCATGCCTGCGCGTCGCTGAGCTCGTACGTCGTAACGCGGTCCGTTGCTACCAGAGTATCTGTATTTCTGTGCTCTGTCTGAGAAGCTGATACTGATTGTGCCAGCTTCACAGCGAAAGATTGGTCATCTGTGCCTGGCTGCGCCGCCTCGCTGGCGGTGTGCAGCTTGACCAGAACAGATCCTGCCTGGGGTCTTTCCTCTGGATCAAGGAAGTCTGCCTCTGGCTTATGTACATCAAGGACCAATCTCCCAAGGCGAGCAGATGCGGGAGACAAGAAGATGGGAGAGATAACACTAACGGGAGGCATCCTGGAAGCAATCCTTCATGAGAAGGACGAAGGTGACATTCTATCATGAAAATAAATCAGAATCACACCCTTTGTGGGTTTCCAGAGAGTTTCTGATGTACTATTCCCCTTACACGATAAAGCTTGATGTTGCATCATCGTCTCGGTAGATTACAGGCGCAATAGTTGCTATGGAGACTATGGAGGTTTTAAAAGGCCATGACTGCATGTAGCTGCCATTATTGTCTTTCCCAGTTCCCCTCAATGAAGCGGGGAAGCCTAGGCCACTCCACTAACATCAGGATACTACGATCTCCAGATAGTTGTTGCGAGCCTTGGTCGCAGCTTGTGGCGAAAGCCTCGATCCAGCGGTCCTTGTGGCAGTACAGTATGTTTTGGGTTTAGGTTCAAGGCGTCTGATGGGAACCATACTCTTGTATGATGCGGACACCTTGTGCATGTGCCTCAGCCCAAAACATATACTCATCTGGGTGTACTTAAAATAATGCCACGGAACGACAATTTCTATTATTTGACCTATGGATTCAGAAGGAATCTCCTGACGGGATCATGCAACCCTCATTCCCTTTCAAGGAACGAATAATAGGGTATATATTTGGATGTTCCAGTCAAAGATGTCCGGAAATCATGCTTTAAGATGCAGATTCTACTGCCTGTCCAATTCCCTCGTGCCTTATAGCATACCATGTGTGCTTCCATATCTATTGATCTATGGAGGCATATCGTTCTAGCTTGATGAGCATCTGCCAGAGAAAGCTAGACGTCGAAATCTGCCGTTGCGACCGCGATTTACGCCGTCTAGTGGGGCATACAAACATCCTGTACGCGCTGCTGGATTCTATATCCCAGGCCGAACAGAAGATTATCGCATCCATTTCGGAAGACGAATTTGCAGAGGCCAGTGAGCTTCTGGGTTTGCCGTTGGAGGAGGTTGGTCTGATGCATGAGTCGATCATTCAGTCTATTTTTTGGTATGTGGATGGCACTAATTTTGTATGGTGATGTTAATGCCGATTGCAGATCTTGACACCACAGAGGCAATATCTTGAATATTGCATACAATGCAGTTTGTTCTAGTTCGGATAGTATAGATGTGAAGTCCGGCCATTGTACGAAAGACCAGTCTTGAGATAGCACTACATACACTAGTTTTACAACTCTTTCAACTGGGACAGAGTAGCTAAGAAATCTAGGGGCATAGACGAGGTACCCGTGGGCTTGCAAAGTGGTGGGTGAAAAACAGTGACATGTCAAAAGACCGATCACCTTACCTTGCTGGTGATAACCGGGGTCCAGAAGGTGAGTTACCATGGACGGAGAGATCATTCTACCATACTGAGTTGTTCAGGCAGCCTGGGCCATGGCTGAGACGAATGCAGTCCTTGCCACCTGATCAGTCTTTTGACTCCAACCCAAACCTGTGGGTTCTATCCGTAAAAGCTAATTAAAGCACGGACGTTTGATCATCGTGCTCAGTGGAGATTGATTCGGAAGAGGTTTATTTGTATCCTATCTACCCTACTCTGTAAGTCCTAGTTAGATGCTTAGCTTACTACCAGGGTTACCTTACCTTACTCCTTAAACAGTTAGAACTTAGAGGCGTTCAAGCCACAACTAGTAAATATTTGCTTTTATTGGGCTAGATCTAATGGACTAATGCAGACCTAGCACTCTACAATAACCACATCCTGTATAATGCCTTTGTATTAATAAAGACATATTATTGAGCATGTGTGATGCTGAATTCAAGGTAGATTATCACAAATAAGACATTCTGTTCATACTTATATTATAGCGCACATAAGGATAAAGAAGATATTAATCACTTTAAATAAATTATACATGGTCGTGTAATGGGACTGAGAACACCTCTCCTTTTCCCTTGTCTTTGTATTTATGTTTTCGGATATGCCCAACCTCATCCGGAGGTTAAATTGATGGGCAACCATTGGTCCCCCTTCTTCGGTACACTTCTTCAGGAAGGTTTGATTGTTGTAAGGCACACCCAATAGCGGCAAGCTTCACGGCGCTCAAAACCGTGTATTATATTGATGGCGAGAGCAGATGGTGGCAGCCACTTCGGTAAAAGATTCCAACTCCCTTTTATATATTCACCCTGCGTACGGAGTACGAAAACAGAAATCAATCATTCGAGTCTGATACTGAAACTGATCAATAGCTCTGTGCAGAATGTGAGCAACAACAATCCTCATCGAAATCACTGAAATGGAGTCTAGCACTGCTTCCTGGTCAGAGCAGCCGTGCCCGCTGCAGCAAATGACCAGACAGGCCACCATGACACCATCCACCATTGATGTAAAAGGGTCCGGCTCAGATCACTTCGAGCCGATAACGAGCGCCTCCAAGCCTACATCTGAGTTTCATGATGTTTGGCCGTGCACAACGGGTGATAGCAGCAATGGCCTGGTTTCATCTACGGCTCATTCATCCGACTCCGATCTTTTCTATGGTCTCTCTACCGTAATTCCTGGATTGCGTCGGCTGGATTCTGGAGCTCGGGAAGCAACAAAAGCGGAACGCAGGATCACATTCTTGGATGGTTGTCGGTTATATCCGAAGGCGATGGCCTGGTCGGTGATCGTTTCTTCGACGCTCATCATGGAAGGGTTCGACACTCTACTCATATTTTCTTTTTTCACACTTCCTGCCTTTAGACGACACTATGGCGTGCCAACCGGCGACGGCAACTACGAAATTCCTGCTCGTTGGCAGTTCGGCCTGTCCACGGCGGCGGAGGCTGGGGAAATAGTCGGATTGCTTCTCAATGGCCTGCTGGCTGATCGCGTTGGATATCGCATTACTATAACTGCCGCGATCGTCTTTCTTTTCATCAGCATCCTGTTACCCTTCTTCGCGCACAATATGGAGATGTTGCTTGCAGGACAGATCTTGTGTGGCATCCCATGGGGCGTCTTTCAGACGCTGACGATCAACTACGCCGCCGAAGTGATGCCAGTGGCCCTCCGCGCATACCTTCTTAGTTACATCAACATGTGCTGGGTACTGGGGCAGCTCCTCGCGACGGGCGTAACTCGTGCATTCGCCAACAACGATTCCACATTATCCTTCCGCCTTCCGTTTGCGCTCCAGTGGGCGATCGGCATACCCGTTCTGATTGGCGTGATTCTGGCACCAGAATCACCATGGTGGCTGATTCGGCACGATCGACCGCAAGAGGCCAGAAAATCTTTGCTACGACTGACGCGGAGAGGCAGCGTCAGCGTGGATGCCACGGCCGCCATGTTGACACATACCAACGAAGTTGAAAAGCATCTTACCGGCGGCGGCGCAATCTCATACTTGGAGTGCTTCAAACGGGCCGACCTTCGACGGACAGAGATTACATGCTTAGTCTGGGTCACTCAGCAAGTGTGTGGCACGAGCCTGATGGGCTGGGCCGCATACTTCTACCAGCAGGCCGGATTCGATACCAGCAAGGCTTTCAGTTTAACAGTGGGGACTTTTGGCCTGGCAATTGTCGGCGGTATAGTCTGTTGGTTTCTAATGCCCCGCGTGGGCCGTCGCACACTTTATCTTTCGGGGCTTCTTGTCCTGACTATCACTCTACTCGCTGCAGGCTGTGTCGGCGCAGCTTCCACATCTCGAGGACAGCTGTGGACTCTCGGCTCCCTCCTCTTATTCCTCACCTTCGTCTACGACATGACCATCGGTCCAATCTGCTACGTGCTAGTTGCCGAGATCCCCTCTACCCGTCTGCGCGTCAAAACCGCCGTTCTGGCCCGCGTCGCGTACAACCTAGCCGGCGTCCTCATCAATTGGATGACCCCGAATATGTTAAGTCCCGAATCCTGGAACTGGAAAGGCAAGTCCTGTTTCTTTTTCGCGGGGACGACGTTTCTGTGCTTTGTTTGGTGCTACTGGAGACTCCCGGAAACGTTTGGCTTGAGCTATCTTGAGATCGACATTCTGTTCGAGAAGAAGGCAAAAACTAGCAAGTTCCGGGAGCTTCAGAACAACCTGCAGAATCGGGGGTATTTTGGGCTCGCGGGGGATGAGTGTCCGTTTCGCGGGTATTGAGACTGCTCTAAGCGCAGTGCTCTTTCGTGTATAATCTACTTAGAATGAGTGATGGAGAAACTCTTAATCATAGATGAAAATATTACTGCAATTTACCACACAGTACATGGATGTAACGATAATTACTCCATATTAGGCTGAACATCATTCTGCGGGGGCTACCAGATAGTTACATTTAGCGGCACGCGGGGAAAGTCAAATTATTTTGTGGAGGGTCTAGACTCGAACTTCTGGATATCCCAGACTCCAATCCCATGGATCGGTTCCATAGTGACTTTTCCTATGGTTCGATCGATCTTTCCCGCTGGCGGTTCTGCTAGTACAGTGGGGTCATTACAAGTTATTCGGTGTTCACTGTGTTCGATCTTCAAACTCTGTAGGCTTCTGGAATTTGTTTCCATTGTTCGACGTACTGGTCACTCTGCCTAGGTACAGTGTACATTATGACTTTCTATTCTGTAAATACAGTACCTGGTGGTTGCTGGGTTATTGGGATTCATCGGCTCTGTCAGGGGTTGGTATATAGTGGTCTGAATATATATATGTACAACTAGCCGGCGGCGGATTGGACAGTCATTCAAAGCCCAGACTACGCTCAAGAAACACGGATACACTTCTATCGATGAATTAGATATTGAACAAATGGCATAATAGCTACAAAGTGCACTGGATCGACCTTACCCCTATTCCGAATCCAAAAACTGCCACGACAAGCCATGCGGGAGCGTAAACGTCACATCTCGTATGGAGTTCCTGCTTGCAGCAATCGTATTGATTTCATCGGATTCGACACTGACACCAGCAAGTCTTGCTTCCTGCTGTCCTTCCAATGCACGCGCTCGTGATATGAGTTGATAAAGTATTTCCTGCGCGCAGGGTGACGATTCTTCGGGATGGCAGAGGTGCACTGCCTCTTTAGCCTTCTCAATGAATATGTTGACGGCCGTTGGGACGTCGATGTAAATATGTTCGCTGATCTGATCGCGTCTCCTAAATGCTAGGAGCAGAAATTTAGATAATGAGTTGACGGCATGGTAATATTCCTGGTAGACCCAGTATGGGAGATACAGAAAAGATCGTGGCGCAAGGGAAGAAAACGTTGAGAAGAACTCTTTCGCTGAGATTAAGGATGAGTGGAGGAGATCATAATGCAAACGGGTGCTACTCCGGTTGTTCTTTGAGCAGTCTTCTTCCAGAGCGGACTCATATAGGAAGAGCTCCAGACTGTAGTATTGTAATGCCAGGATGGCTAGGCACAAACTTAGTAATTGTTGCCATATAGATGTAAACAAAATCCGATGTAACTCACAGTCCTGTAGGCGGCCCTGCGCGCTGGATGGCTTCATTTGCTTTAATTCCGCTTCAAGATGCTTGACAGACGACAGGACCGAATCCGATGGAGCGATTTGCGGTGGATTGTACGCATCGCATGGAAGTGTTTGAACGATTCTGTGGGCCATACAATTTAGTCGTGCTAGCCGGACAAGATACATATCTGTAGGATGTTCCTGCAGCTCCTCAAGTACACGGCAGCATTCTTCAGTATAGATCGTGTATCGAAGAGGATCCATATCCTTGAGACATGTTGCAGTTCTGAATGGGTCAGTCCTATTGTTGGAGCAATGTATGAGGGCCGATCTACATACACACAGGTGGTATAAAAACACCCGAGGTAGGCTCTCCGTTCATCCGTGGTACGAACATTGTCATGTTCGCAGGGTTGCTGTGACTTTCCACCGGCTGGCTTAGGCTTTTGATGGAGTCCCAGACTAGTTAGCATGGCGAGAGCTAGGTGTAAGACGATACTAAGTTGTTCTTCGGATTCGAACAGATGATGATACCTGTTATGGCGTGAGCCGCAACTTTACGAGTAAAATTGTAACGGAAAGGTTATAGCTACCATGATACGCAGACCAAGAGAGCCTGCAGGATATCAAGACTCTTGTGCTGTTCCTTAACAATGCAGCGACTGACATGCTCCAGGAACTGATCTGTCATGCGTTTCTTCTGATTTGCATCGTCCAGACAAGTCACCATTAGAATCGCACTTGAGAGAAGTGGACTCTCTTGCTGCAATTCCGGCAAGGCCATGTCAAGCGGGATGACAACAGAGGGGCAGTGATAGGCCATTTCCGCCCGGTATTGTGTTAGAATCACGGATGCATTTTCATGAGTAAGGTAGACGCTTTCATCCCATGGAAGAACCGATTGCGAGGCATCTTGCGCTTGCCGTCTGTTTTCCTGTTCACTCTTCGATGCTATGCCAGATGTTATCTGAGACGATTCACCGACAAGACAACCCATAGTCTCGAGCTTCTTCTCGAGTCTCGCAACATCCCTTTGAACAAAGTCAATAGGCAACCAGTCTATCGATCTCGTGAATACATACAACGGCGAGGTAGCCTTCCGCTTGTGAGCCCCGGGGGCCTGAGTGATGCACTCCCTCTTTAAACGAGAACATTTAGTCTTGTTTCAACGCAGCCCAACAGAATTGGACCGAGAAAGCATCGTACCGCTTACACCCACCCGTCTCTTGTTGGTCACATTTCACTTTTGCGTACGCGCATTGCTGACATGCCTTTGGCTCTCGGATTTTTGATCGATACCTTCTGACCATCGGCACCACTTGAGGGTCAACGACCTTTGATAAAGTAGCAATGCGAGTATATGATTGGTTGTGTGGTCCTTGTTAGAGTGCTGGTGAGTGTCATGGCTGAGGCTGGGACAAAGGGACAAAGGGGGCACGGAGTTCCGTGTCCCAGATGAGCCAATCATGTCCGGGCACAAGTTTCCGTACGCCGACGTGCTCCCGCGCAACGTGTTTTCTAGCCTCCCTATCATTGTAAGATCCAGTCGGCAACGGCCAAAGAGAGTGCCGTTTCGGGAAAAATGATTGCCTATATAAAGGTGGTCGCCCTCGCCCACCACGTCCGCATGAATCCATCATCAAAACATCATCGTTGAAGTCTTCCAGACCGTCCGAATATTAATCAACCAACTGCCCGGGAAGACGTGATAACAAAGTCATGTATTTAATCACCACAAGCATTGAGATCAACGCTCCTCCAGCGACAGTCAGAGAAAAGGTATTGGCTCCCTGAGAATCAATGATTGTAATAATGAATAAATCTGTCTCCTGACACTCCAACCAGTTTCTCGACTTTTCATCCATCTCGAAATACTCTCCCGATGGATTTATCCGATCGGTATCTCCCGTTCACTCAACTAAATCATCTATCGACCTTCAACCTGGTGACAAATTAAACGTCTGTGCAGGCTACGGGAAGATGAAGTTCTCGCCTGTCGTCTCATCGAACACGCAGTCGCAGTTTAGCTGGGTCGGCTCTATCCCAGGAATCTTCACAGGGGAGCATAAGTTCCGCTTCGAGGAAATTCCCGGCGCAGGACAGGAACGGAGCCGCACGAGGCTCGTCCATGAGGAGTCGTTCACGGGTCTTCTTTCATTTCTCATGGGAGAGGGCTTCCTCGCCAGTTATGCCGGTTTCGGGGAGAATTCCAGAAAGGGGTTCGATGGGTTTAACCATGATTTCAAGGCCTGGGTCGAAGAAGAGCGCACGGAGAATTCATCAAGTCTTGAATGATTTGCTGTCTGCTGTCTAACAATCTCTGTATAATACTCCCTGTCTGATAGTTCATGGTACTTTCAAAGGGACTGTCTCTCTTGTCTTTCCTTCTCTCTGTTCTCCGTTACACTGCCTGCGTCTCTTCCTCATTTCTTGGGAGTCGTAGATTACCGATTGACCTTTCTGCATCAAAGATCCATGCATAATATTAAGATCACCAAAGTAAGCATCCAGCCAGGATCCAGCCAGGATCCAGGGGTGCCTGGACGGCCCCACTCCACCAGACACTGGGAGTACCGAGAGCCCTAATTCTCGGCGACGCAGTATCAAATATCCAATATCTATTCAAGTAGTGGGCTATATCCTATTATAAGTAACCATGGATTCAAGGTTATTCATGAAGAGGAATCGATGCATGTCACATATTTGCATGATTTCCATAAGATAAGTAAGTTAGCGAATTTAACAAGTGCAGCACTATACTCCGTGCTTTCTTCTACGAAATTAAGTAGAGTATACATCTGGGAATATTGAGTGGGATTCACTAGCCTTTGAAAATGCTTACAACTACTTAACTAGTAAACACTATGATCTCTACTTCTAAATAAACATAGATGGACACCATGTTGATGCCTGAACATAGACTGTCGGATACCCCGGAACTATGATGTCATTGATCACAGGACCTCCCACATGCCACAAAACACAACACGATCAACAACCTATCCATGTGCTGTACCATCAACAACCAATCTTCGTATCTCACCGGACAAAATTGAATTGAGGATGGCAGGAACTTCGTCGACGTACAATAGCATTGAGGACTATGGCATCGTGGGGGACATGCACACCTGCGCCCTGATCAGCAAAAGCGGCAGCCTTGACTTTATGTGCTGGCCCGTCTTCGATTCGCCCTCTGTCTTCTGTCGCATGCTTGACTATGCACAGGGAGGCCATTTCTCCATATCGCCAATACCGGATATTCAACCAATCAGCAAGCAGCGATATCGACCGTACACTAATATGTTGGAGACCCGATGGATTGACGAGCAGGGGGTGGTCAGCCTACTCGACTACCTTCCTGTATCAAGTCACAAGATGAGCCCTGAGTGGTGTATTTGCGACGACCCCGCTGCTCGTAATGACCCGCAGAAATCATGTCATTCAGCCGTGGTTCGCAGGATCGAATGTGTGAGGGGTGAAATGGAGATGGATGTCGAGGTCTTTCCTGCGTTCAACTACGCAAGAGACAAACACAGTGGCCATTGGGCTACTCCACAAAACTCCAGCGGCTTGCTCAAGCAATATACTTTCAAGAGTCAGACGCAGAGCTTGCAGTTGACTGTCCTCTCTGGTGCCGACATTTCTCCTGAACCCGCTGATGCCATTTCCCCGGCGGATCTGAAGCTAGAGGAGAAGCAAGGCCCCAAAGGGCCAGGTCTTCATGCCAGAGTAAAGCTGAAAGAAGGGCAATCGATCTCATTTGTGCTGCATGACCCAGAAATAAGACTTCCAGAGGAGAACTCCCTACACAACTACCTGGACAGACTGGAAAAAGAAGCGCTCAACTTCTGGGGCGACTGGATCGCCCGTTGTACGTTTCGCGGTCACTACCGCGAGCAGGTTGAGCGCAGCCTCTTGGTACTCAAACTTCTCACGTACAAACCTACCGGTGCAATCGTCGCAGCTCCTACGTTCTCCCTCCCCGAGTACATCGGAGGGGCCCGGAACTGGGACTATCGGTACTCCTGGCTTCGTGATGCCGCTTTTGTTGTTTACGTGTTCCTCAAGACCGGTTACCCCAAAGAAGCCGAAGCGTACATCAACTTCATCTTCGACCGCGTCTTCCCCCCAGTGAGGGATAACGAATGCGTCGGGGACGCGCCATTCCTCCCCATCATGGTGACAATTCGAGGTGAGAGCGAAATCCCGGAGAGTGAATTGGATCATCTTGAGGGATACAAGGGCAGTAAGCCTGTACGTATCGGAAACGCAGCTGCAAACCATATACAGCTGGATATCTACGGAGAACTCATGGACAGTGTCTATCTATACAACAAGCACGGACGACCTATCTCCTACGAGCAGTGGGTCGCCGTCCGCCGCATGATGGCGCACGTCATCAGGGTTCGAAACGAGCCGGACAGATCGCTCTGGGAGGTCCGAGGGAAGATGCAGAATTTCGTGTACAGCAAAATCATGCTCTGGGTTGCGCTGGACCGAGCAATACGTCTAGCCGAGAAGCGGTCAAATCTACCCTGCCCTGATGTTCAGGAGTGGAGGCGTGCGCGTGATGAGCTCTACGATGAGATCATGACGAAAGGCTACAACCTCAAGGACGGGTATTTCTGCATGAGCTATGAGAGCCCGGATGTGCTCGATGCAGCTGTTCTGATTGCACCGCTGGTATTCTTCGTCGCTCCAAATGATCCCAGATTCCTAAGCACCCTGAAGAAGATCATGTGTTCCCCGGCCAAAGGCGGGTTATCAGTCGCCAATATGGTATCCCGGTATGATCACGCAAAGGTGGATGACGGTATGTTCTGCTCCGACGCCGCTATTTCCCCACTGACTCCGGATCCAGGGGTTGGTGGCGCCGAGGGCGCATTCGTCATGGTGACTTTTTGGCTCGTCGAAGCAATGATGCGTGTATGTCTTATGATCCTTCCCAGGAACAAGTATTGACATGGTACACAGGCCTCCAAAGCAATGCCATATCAGGTCGACGATCCATTCTACCCCCAGCTGCGTAAGACGGCAGTTGCGCACTTCGACAACATGCTCTCTTTCGCGAACCATTTAGGCATGTTCTCAGAAGAAGTGGCTATATCAGGGGAGCAGATTGGCAATACGCCACAAGCCTTTAGCCATCTGGCGTGTGTTAGTGCTGCGATGAACCTTGGGGAGCAAGCCGAGCGGTGACAACTTCGATTTTCATGCACATTCCAGTACATAACCATTGTCTATCCTTCCGGTTAAAACTGCTTTTCCGGACACTATATTTGGCCTGGCTCCTTGATATAGAGTCTCGTCATCTGCAAAATTCCTGAGCCTGTTAGAAAACCTTTTGTTATGTTTTAGAGGCTAGTCGACGAATTAATGGCGCCGCGTACTAGTCAGAAATATAATCTTGACACCCAACAGACCGGGATTCGGACTTTGCATGGCGCGAGGATGGAACCCGCGGATCCCGCATAGAAATATACGAAGCTCAAACTGGGACAAAGGTGCCACAGGAAGTGAGGCACGATAAAGGGTATAATAGACAAATTGCATATCACAGATTCCTATATGTCTCGCTAGCATATATTCACATTCACCCTTTCCAGCTACCCTCAATGCGTCATGCCGTCGCGAAAGAGAAGCTGCCCCATCGATCAGGTTTGCATGCCATTGCGCAGGTTGTCATACTGCGACGCCGGATAGTCCAATTCATTCTGCGTCTGTTCAAAGGCTCCCGTGCCTCCAAGTGCATTTACTACCTGATGGAGCATTAGCCTTATACCAGCAAACCGCTAAATAAGTGTAGTGTACTTACCGTGGTAATCAGACTATCGCTTCCGGTTTTATCGCTGCTGCTTTCCCACCACATGGCGCCGCCCAATCCCAAGGACTTGATATAGCTAGATTTCATAGTCGCCACCTGAGGAGTATCATAGCTGATTAAATACTTGTTCGTCGCGTCGTAGCTGTAGCTGGCCATGATATCGGGAAGGACATATTCCGTTGCACCGGCTTGAGGCAGCGCCTTGTAGTCCCAAACCCCATTCTCCCAGCTTCCCGAGCCGACGCCGTTGAAGGGCTTGCCGAGTCCGTCGGTGCTGGCGAACGAGCGGCCGTAGAGGGGCATGCCGAGGACGATTTTGTTTGCGGGGACTCCACCGGCACGGTAGAGATCGATTGCGCTCTGGGTGTTGAATGGCGTGGACAGCGGGTTAGAGGTATCGTTGTAGACGTTGGCTTGATGACCAGTCACAGCGGAGAAACTGCCGGCGTAGTCGTAGGCCATGAGGTTCCAGAAGTCCAGTTGCTGATCCATGTCCTTGAGGTGAAGGACCTTGATCTTGTCGGGTCCTATGCTACTCAGAATGTTTCTAGCGGTAAAACGAGAGTAGTGTACTAACCAGCTGGAGAAGCGACAGTAAGAAGGAAGTGCTGTCCGCCTGCATTTGCAGCACTGTAACTATCGAGCGCCTAGTGACATTAGCGATATGCCCTCATCAGCCGCGTCACAAGCACATACAGCTCTCACTTCCTTGAGAAGCAAAACAAAGTCGCTTGCTTGCTGGTCGTTTTCCGGATACTAGCCTATTAGCCATTGCTAACGTTGGAAGCCATACATTACTCACCTCCCAATCGATATCCAAACCATCAAATCCCAAGTCCTGCACCAACTTCACCGCAGTGTTCGCAAAGTTCTTCCGTCCAGCATCGGTACTAGCCGCCGGGGCAAAGTTGGGAGAATAGGTCCAACCGCCAATCGACAAGAGAACCTTGAGGTTACGGTTCTGCTTTTTCAAGAGATACAACTGCTTGACACAGCCGTAGACGTTGGTGCCGGTATCAGACCAGGAGTCACTGGGGTAATGTTTCTCAATGTCGGCCCAAGAGTCAGTCATATAGACTTCCCCGGTTTCAGGACGCACATTGGCAAAGGAGTAGAGAACGTGCGTCAGTCTCTGGACAGGAAGGTCCTGGGGATTATAGTTGCGCCCGTAAATTGCCTAGATAGTTAGTGAGGCCATAATTTGATGCGAGGACAGTACTAACCCAGTTCACAAAGTAAACGACCGATCGATAACCGGAGGTAGCGCGCGCTTCAAGGTCAGTATTGCCGGCATCGCGGTTCCAGATCGCTGCTGCATCGACACAAAGACTGCCGAGCATCAAGGCGACCTTGACGATGGTGGAAGTTGCAAAGCGCATAGTTGTAGTTCGGTCGAGATTGTCGCGCGAGGTTGTCAAATGCAGTTGTCTATTCTACGTCAATGACACGAGGCACAATGCCTATTTATCTCTGGATCCCCTCGTCTTCATCGCTACATCCATTGCGAGATCTACAACACTCCGCCAATACAGCGTCGCTTCTGGCAAGTCCCATCGTCGCGTTGTACGTATAGCTAACCGCGGAGCCCGTCATCAGTAACCCTGATGGCAACGTGTCACCAGGTCAGGGATCTGAGATCAGATGTGATGATAAGGCAGTGAAGAATGAGGTTCCGGTGACCCGACGGCCATAGATCTTGCAGGGACCTCGAGTCACAGGCCAGGTTTCACGTACCTGACCATCCTGCATGCGACGTCGGCAGATGGAGGTGATCTAGGCTTATCTGCCCAATGGGAACATCACTTTGTGCAGAAAAGGCAATGTGACTCCCCGCGTGGAGGGCCGCCAAGGCGCTTAGCTGCGTGAGGGGTCTCCTTAATCTCCTGCTCGATGTAACGACGAGACGACCTCTATATTGAAGGACATGCCCTTCTGGGTTATTGTTCCGCTGTTAAAGGGGTCAAGAGGCTTCTGCAACCGCTGGAAAGAGAGCATGCTGCTATGCGACGCGACTGTTGCCGCCAAGCCCCAGGAGATGTGACTCTCACTTTTAATCTCAGTCAACTGCACAGTCGGACTTTTCGACAGCCAAGATAACAGCGTGTTAAATGCTCGTAATGTAACGTGTGAGTGAGCTTAATATCTCGCTGCTAGCGTCTTGCAGACGCACTGGGCTTGAGCTCCTTGACTCCCCGCACGATCAAATCCATTCTGGGGTTACGGTTCTTGTCGCAGCTTTGCTAGTAAATGCTCACTAGTCAGACATGCTGCCCGCTTCTAGACTGCCACCAGCAGCTGACTCATCTCGCGACCCTTGGTCTTGCTGATAAGCATAGGTTGGTACCAAGCCGATACCTCGACGAGCGTCTACGGGATGACTACCGCTTGGTAGATCCTGCGAATGGCAGAAATTGAGGGCCTCCATGTTGATGCGTTCTGACCCGTTGGTCAAGCAGATCTGCGTTTCTTGATGGTCTCGCGCTCGCTGCCTCCCTTGGCCATGAAACAGTCAAATCCACCCAGCCGTTCCTAGTCACGCCTCTCTCGCAATTCTCAATGAGGTCTGCGTTGTAAATGAGATAGAGGAGCGGGGAAGTCGGCGACGTTTGGGGAATGCCCAGACGGTGTCGGGATTCGATCGGAGATGCCCTCGCGCATACGAATCTTTGTGCTTCGATTTGTCAGGAAGGTCTTTATCCATGGGAGAGCTGTCCAAGGCGTCGTTTTCTGAGGTTATGGAGTAAGCAGTCGTGTGAGACATTGTCGTACGCTCCTGGGACGTCCAGGAACAACAGTGACACCACCAATTTGCGTCTTCCCCAGACCATTTTTATTCAGTCGATGATATTCTGAATAGCATGGTCCGTAGAGATGGCCCGTCGACCACCGAGATGGGTTCTCGGAAGCAATCCCTCTGTTTCCACGGCGTAGCTGATTCGTCGTGCGACTACTGCTGCCAGGAATTGACCGAGGGTGTTAAGCAGCGCAACTGGTTGGTAGGACTTTGAAATTGGTAGTCGCTTTTGCCTTCTCTTCTTAGGACGACCGTGATTGAGCCTTGGAAGCGGGATGGGTTAAAGCCAGCGCGCATGCATGCGTTAAACAACTGACCGAGTCCTTGCAGGATTACCTCGATCACCTGCTGGACTCGGTGCCGGTGCGCGCTCGATAGTGCTTTTTTGACAAGGCGCGACTTCTTGTTCCGTGCCTTAGAGTATCGCACCCAGTCGTATGGATCCTTTCTCCTCGTGTGCCTCCGTCGCAGACGACGGACTTTTTTGACACTCGTCGTCGAAGTCGGGGTTCGACCATACCGACGGGTTCGCCCACGGTGTTGAGGATTCAGTTGCTGATTGGAGACGCGTCTCTCAGAGCAAGTGGGATGTGGGGAAGAAGCGGAGAGGCGACAGGCGTTGTTAGAAGGCCTGTCAACGATGAAAGGGCCTCATAACCTCTTGGAAAGAGGAGAGAAAGCAAAAGACAGTTGATTGAACTAAGGCAACAAGAAAGACAGAAGGTCATGGGGAGCCTCAGGCAGAGGCCTCAGGCCAACACTGCGAACAGTTGAACAGTTCCTTCCCTTCGAGGTTCTTTCCAGGGAATTCAACTTGAGATGTTTCTCGATTATCGACGAGAATGCTTTCTTTCTTTCTCTCTTACCTTGCCCTCCTCTGTCCTTCAATTACCACATCGAACTACTGTCTTCCAAAGGCTTCATCATCCGATGTGTTTATTCTTTTGCCTACATCACTAGCTTCTGATAGGTACAGTAAACATCCTTCTCTAAGCCTCGCCCCGGCTACCCAGGCCTGACTGAGATTGACAGGGATTCTCCGAGTGTTTCATTAGGATCATGACTCCTGTAACTGCCATTCTTGGGCTCGCAATAGCGATTGCGGTCAAGGTCACAGCTATCGATATCGACACCAGTGGGTTTCTGAGTCCTCGGCTTTCATATAGTGTCGGAGGCCATGCAGAGTGTGTCAATGGCATCGTTCCTGTCCATGTGTCCGGTGCATCCAACGTTCAGCTTAATCTACCATCGTCCACGAATCGAACACAGGCCACGCAACTCCTCCTGGACTTGTTTACTGTCAACTCGACGATCGTTGCTCAAGTAAGCGGACCTGAAAGACAAATCTCGCAACAGTTCAACATCAGCAGCAGACTATGCTTCCCGAGTCAAAATGCCACTGGTCACGACGAATACTCTACGGTCCAGTGCCCGACTCACGGGATTGGATTCGGACAGAATTATTGGGATTTTGCCGCTCCGTCAAATAGCTACATTGACTCTGCTGCTCAGGCTGGACAAGTCACCTTCTCCTATGATCGTTTGGGAGTAGGAGAATCGTCCCATCCTGACCCGATCCAGATCGTCCAAGGGCCTGCTCAAGTCTCCATCGCACACGCTCTAGTCGGTCTCCTTCGGGATGGAGGGCTGTCGGATACAAATCTTTCCCATGTTATTGGGGTCGGGCACTCGTATGGCTCTGCCATTACGACGACTGTTGCAGCCACATACCCGTCTGATTTTGATGCTCTTGTTCTGACTGGCTTTGGGGACAATGCCACGGGTGCACCATAGTTTTGGGCTGCTCAAAATCTCATCCCAGCGTCCACGGACCTGTCGCAGAGATTCGTTGATCTTGAAGCTGGATATCTTGTCGCCTCCACCATCTATGGTGTACAATATGCCTTCTTCCACTTTCCAGGGTTTGAGATTCCCATTCTGTATCTGGCCTTCGCAAATAGACAAACAACAACGTGGGGGGAGCAATTCACCATGGACACGCTCGAACACCCAGCCGAATCCTACGCGGGCCCGGTATTTGTGGTGAACGGGCAGCAGGATCTTGTCTTCTGTCAGGGGAACTGTAGCTTTCCCAGCAACGTTGCTCTGTGTACCTTGAGGAATGTCTTTCCTGCTGCAGATGCAACGAGGTCCGGCACATTTCTCTTGTCAAACAGTGGACATGGACTCAACCTGCAAGCTAATGCCCCGTTGGCTTTTGAAAGGATTCAGAGCTTTATCCTAGATTTGGACTTGGACTGAACGGCATAGCGAACTGCCTGGGTCTGAGGCCTCTGTATCCTGTGAACTTTTCCCCCGAACCTGACGTACTGACTTATCGGGCCGCGGTCGCCTTTTATTATCGTTCCCTTTTATTATCGTCACTTTATCCATTCGCTACCTTATTGATAGACCCCTAGCTGATCAATCAAAGTCATCCACCCTTTCATTAAGGTCCTTGAAACAGCCATTATCGAACGTAGAGACACGAAATGGTTCTATCGGACTTACCGTGTGCCCTAAGGTATCTTACAGGCACGGAAGATTATCTTAAACGCAGAAGTCAGGACATCAACACCAATGACGGAACCTAGTGGCTTCTTCTCATTTCCTACCTGGCCGCCCACGCCGCTAGCTGAACAACTAATTTGTGTCCAATGGGGCATCTACGCATGGAGTACGCGCAGAGGTATCGCTAATAAGACCCTCAGTACCCGCACTCCGTCATGTCGAAGGATGAGTAAGTGAAGTAGCTTTCTGGAGGTGAATGAATACTACTAGGGTATCAATATTGTTCAGCTACTTATGTTATTGAAGGCTGAGTTGGAACAGGAAGGATCAAGCATCCTTGCACACCCAGACGGTCTGCGAAGCACAGTATGCCTTGAGCCCTTCCACTCCGAATTCAACCCCAATTCCACTCTGCTTATGGCCACCAAAGGGGACATGCGGAGCAACACCAAAGTGCGAGTTTATCCAGACATTGCCCGTATCCAAGCGGTCCGCAAGTCGCTGAGCGCGGTCTAGGTCCCGACACCAGACGGATCCGCCGAGCCCTGACGGGTCAGCATTTGCGCGATCGAGGACCTCGTCATCCGCCCTCCATTTCAGAAGAGGAAGAATGGGCGCAAAGGGTTCCTCGACGACTACTCTGGCCTTGTCGGGGGGATTGTCGACGATTGTGGGCTGGATGAAGAATCCGGCAGTATTGCCGGGGCTGCCGCCGAGGACGGTAGTGAGGCCCTCGGAGGAGATCGAGGCCAGCAAGTCCCGCGCTTTGTTGTATTGCATCTCGTTCTGGATGGGGCCGAAGAAGACGTCCGGCTTGGTTCCTTCGCCCACTGGGAAGGCCTTGACAATGCTGACCAGCTTATCGCGGAATTCGTCGTATATGGCCTCATGGACATAGAGACGCTTGATCGCCATGCAAAGCTGGCTGCAGTTTATGAACGAAACCAAGGCGATCTGATTGGATTAGCCTACGACGATTGAGCTTTCAGGGACTCGGATAGTCTTACCTTCTGCACCACTTGGTGGACATCAACGTCCTCGGTCACGATAGCTGCGTCATTCCCTCCCAATTCAAGGGTACAGTGCTTGAGCGACCCCGCACAAGCAGCAGCTACCCGCTTCCCAGTCGCGGTGGAACCAGTAAAACTGACCTTGTGGATTCCCGGATGGGCCGTGATGAGAGGACCCAGACTGTCATCCCCGCTGAGCGCCTGGAACAGGCCTTTTGGAAAGAAAGGAATGGCCAGCTCGGCCAATTTCAAAGCAGTGTAAGGAGTGAACGGAGACGGTTTGACGATAATGCTGTTGCCCGTGATCAAAGCAGACACAATCTTCCCCATTGCCAAAAGCACCGGGAAATTCCACGGCACGATAGCAGCAGCCACACCTAGTGGGGTAAACCGCTGCACGATTCTGCGCTCCGGCGTGTCCTCCAGCACTGTTTCAGGGAGATCCAGGCTCGACAGGACCCTTATCGCGGCGACAGCCCTGTCTACCTCTACTGCTGACTGGGACAGCGGCTTCCCTTGCTCCTGCGTGAGCAGTTGGATGAATCCCTCCTGCTCTCCTTCGAGAGCATCGGCATACTTGGCGAGGGCGACCCGACGTTCCTCAAGAGGAACACGTCTCCACTCCTTGAATGCTGCCTGCGCAGCGGTTACGGCCTGGTTGAGATCGTCCTCTGTTGCCACTGGGACTTCGGGATTTGGTTGCCTGTTGGCCGGATTAATGCCATGCCGGGTTTTCGTCGTCGAAGCAAGCTCGCTATTGATCACATTGTGGAACACCTAGGGCTGGGTTAGCCTGATATAAATACGTCCGTTGACACGTCGGCCAAAAGGGGAGGGATCGGTCCATACGGTAAAATCCAGACGTCTTTGCCCATTCATTCTGACGAAATACTGAGCGGTAGGCACTCTGGAAATTGTCGAATCAAGTAGAAAATGGACGAGACAGGTCGTAATTTCACTTGGTTTAGGAACAAGAGCGTCGTGCCGTCTCTTGCGAGGCCATTTATAAAATCTTGCAAGTAGGGGAGATCAGCAGGAGAACATCGTGCCAAGGCGCGAATCGCGCGATCGGCTGTGGTACGTGCGTCAACTGCCGAATGCCGTGGCACATTGGAATGATGCGGCAAGCCGTATGTTTATATGACATCCGAGTCTTGTTGTGGCACAGAGAACTATACAGGCAGGCATGAAGTACGCTAGCTAATAGCTATGGCTTCAATCTGGGGTAGTGCGGGGTACGGGGAGAGGCCCCACAATACAAACGTGATGATAGGCAACAGAGACATGCCGGAGTTCCTCCAGGGTATGTTTCCGTAGCTGTCGAGTCAGAGTTGCCGAATAATCCCCGAGCATCCAATGCTAGGCAACATCTACTGGGCCACGTGGGCATTTTGACCATATTTGGTGAAAGGTTCCCTTCCCGGTTATTGGCTGTGAGGACCCCAGGAGGTCATATAAAGACCGGCTCTTCTGGAGCATGCTGCTATGCGACATGACCGTTACCGCAATCTCAATCTGCATCGACCGCGAAGTCGGACTTGCGACAGCGAGATTATGGGTCGTCAGATCTTTCATAATGCAGAATGTCGGTCAGCTCAACATCTTCTGCCAGGGTCTTGAAACTAGGCCGGGGTCCAACTCCTAGACTCATGTTAATAATCGCCAGACCATGTGACGCGGGCAGTGACAAGCCTTCAAGAGATCGAGACCACAACTAGCATCACATCCAATGATACGGAGTACCTTAGGGTATGATGGTTGCCTCCATTTATCACTAGGTAAGGAAGGGACCATTGAAGGGTGGGGAGTAGCAGGCCAACAATTGCGACCCCGCGCTGATGCATCAGGCAGATCCAAACCACAAAAGGTAATATACCTCGCCAAGGCTTACGAGGAAAGTTTAGACCGATTATTAAGACTCAAAATGTAGATATGAACCACGGATTGGGGGAAAAGTAGCTAACTACCTTTGGTCGCTGGGTAACCTAGTGAGCTTCCCATGTGGTATCCGTACAGCAACGTTATTCACTAACGATCGCCGGATACATAATGACTAGAGATCCCTCAGAGACTCCGTCTGGACAAAAGGCTAAAGTAGTATATCGTCTCGCATTGTGGTCCATGGAAGTCCCCATGGGCCCGTTAAATTTCTCAAGACGTTCTGTATATTATTGTATAGATATTCCAATTGTCATTTATCCCAAGTCCGCGGCCATCAACGCCAACTGACCCATCGTCAGATCGCCTTTCACTGGAAACCTGAACTAGTGAACCAGGCAGTGGCTTCAATCCCCCTGATCATCTGATGAGAAAGACTCCTATGGAAATGCGAAATGGGCCTACTAGGAGTCATAATCTGCCCAATAATAGAGACACTTAGAATAAGTCTCTCCAGTCCCAACATACAAGTTGCCAACAAGATGAAAGAACTCAAGAAGCAGCCCTTTTCCACAACTCCCGACGTCCATACGATCGCACGCACTGCACTGATATGGAATACCAT
Organism: Scortechinia acanthostroma; assembly: GCA_011319215.2. Classification (NCBI taxonomy): domain Eukaryota; kingdom Fungi; phylum Ascomycota; class Sordariomycetes; order Coronophorales; family Scortechiniaceae; genus Scortechinia; species Scortechinia acanthostroma. Next base: position 133,168 of record JAABUG020096111.1, read on the forward strand.
GTAGCAAGGACATCGAATCGCTATATAGTATTGATATTGAAGCATCATATAGTATGAAGATCGATTCCCATATAGTAGGGATATCGAATATTTGGGACTTTGATTATATTTAGGCCTGCTGTGACGCTGGAAGATCGGTCGGATTTAGGGGCATATTTTCGTGGTCCGATGGGGTGCGGCGGGCGGCTTCGCCGAAGGAGACGTTTGGCAGGACACAAGCGGAGCCTACGGCGCTGGCAACTGCCCATGGGGTATGAAGATGTTCTAAGCTATGGAACTATGTACAAGGCTGTGCAAGCCCTAGAAAGCAAATCTAGCTAAAAGCAGAGGTACATGACAATTCTCAGGTCTTCGCCGACCTGTGAGATGGACTGCCAAAGGGGGTGAATTCGCCAAAGTAGGTAATGACTCCACTACCAGGCACCATCCAGGGAGGAAAGTAAATCCAGTTTGATCAGGTTCTGTGGCTTAGTGTGTTCTTTATCTCATCGGTTTCTCCATTCTATCTAGTCAAAGATGTCAGAACTCGGTCAGTATACTACTTACCTAATCCTCCATTATATCAACCCGCCTCTAGAATATAGTCATCTTCTCGAATGTTAAAGTCTACATCCCATCTGCAGGTTCAGAGGACAGAATGCTAGCTCACCAGAAGTGGGGCTGGAAGACTGGAGCGAGGTTGGGTCGGGTTTCTAGCTTTACCGTATCAAGTTGACCGCTGGGTCGGACAGTACACGCGTTATCTTGCCCAGAGTGATAAGAATGGAATCACAAGAGGTACGCCGTTGACAACTTCTAACCGAATAACTACTGATAGATACTTGCAGAGTACTACCCTCGGAACTTCACGCCTCTGTCTGCTATAAGAGCCTCAAAGAGGGAACTGTTCAGAAGGCTGTGAAGGAAGCCGAGGATCTCTTTGCTTGATTGTTGACCCGGCATTGCACAGTAGCAGCTGAGGACACGAAAGGGCGAGTGGTCATCGAAGCTGTGTTCATGTAGTGCTTCAATGAAAGCAAAGATGCCTTGTTAAGCATCAACCAAACTACCCCTTATCTGACAGTGTACTTTCCTACGTAGGCTTGCATGCTTGGAAGTTGAGGGTGCTACCACTCTAGTTTACTTTGTACGATGTCACTGTGGTCTGTAGTTGACGAACTTCATTATTCTGATCTCTACTAGCAATGGTCACAGCACATGGCTCTATAGGCCGCAATATCATGGAGTGGTATCGTGAATCTGGAGTAATAAAGAAGAAGCAACAGTGGGCTCGGCACTTAATCATGACCACCGCGCCTGCTGGTCGAACAGGTTTCCTCGCCGATGTTAAACAGAACCACCCAGTGAGGTTCCTCTCCTTGATAGCATCGTCTCAATGCCGTCGGAACCGTTGAAGAAGTCCTCGGTGTCATCGACCCCGCGCCTGACATTTTCCAACGCCAAGAATCATCTCCCGTCCCCGGAAGGGGGAGCATTCTCATCGCTGCGTGAGCCCCGGCCAGCCGGACGAGATCTGAAAACCTGCTGAGATGTCGGTTTAGTAGAACGCTGCCGTCCGGTATTGCCTGACCTAACTGCGAGGCCGACCGACGGTGGGCCGAACGAGGGAGCTGCCTCCACTGAGGCGGTTGCTGCAGATTCCGGAGTTGTGCCCTTGTCCGCCTCGGCTGTAGCCACTGTGGGCTCGCGAAACCTGTCTCCAAGTACGGTGTCACCTGTAGGGATTGGCTCGATCCACTTCAGGAAGGTGTCCATGAGCCTGGAGTATTCGGCTCTATCCACATCAAAGCTGTAAAACGGGGTAGCCTGGACATTCAGCTTGCCATCGTCAAAGTAACACTGGATGACACGTGCATGCGAGGGCATCGAAAAAGCGATTGCGATCACCTGTAGGAATTATTACCAATCAGCCTTTAAACCTGGTGCGAAGGACTGAGCCATTTGAAAAATAAATAACACATAAAACATTTCACGGACTGGGAAAATCATATGATATTTAGATGATCTCACACCCCTTCTTGACAGCGCATATAACTGAGCTGACATGGAACCGTACATCCAACTGACCAAGAGTTCCAGCTCAGAAACGGTGATGGCATTATTTTTTTCGACGTCGTTGCCGCTCTCCAGCACGAGGACTCGGTGACACGACTCCGTAAATCCTGCAGCGGTCACGACGGAGGAAAGATTCAGTCCATGGAAGATGGATCCTAATTGACCTCTTTCCGGTCCACCATTCCTATGATGGGAGTCAAAGGGTTAGCACAAAGCTTGAAATGGGTCAATATTCGGGTAATGCAACGAAGAGAAGGTCGTCTTACATGATGTTGTGGGACGAAGGTTCGCATTTCTCGTCCTGGGACTCCGCGTAGTCAAGGTACGTCTGGACAAGAGCTTCAAAGCGCCCGCCCTTATAGGTAGATTCACGGAGATTTTCGGGACTTATGCCGAATACGGAGACCAACATCTCGTTTTGCGGATATAGGTGGAAGCTATCTTCGTCGATACCGGCTTCTGGAACAATGGACTCCTTGCGAGGGTTAGGCGAGAAAAACGAAGTCGGTGTGAATAGATCCATCCCAGAGTATAGGATTCCAAGCGCCTCAGACTGTTCAGTGTCGATGTATTCGCCCTCGACAGCCTTAAGCTTGCGGTACAAGTCTCGCACACTATGGTGCCTGGCAAGATACTCTTTGTTTCTGATTCCCATGGTGGCTTTGAGTGGTTTCTGATCTTATGAAGCAGAACTTGGCTGGTCGAGTCGGTTATAGAAAAGTGAGATGGGTAGAGAAACCTGTGTAAATGTGTCCAATGAAGAGAACAGACTAAAGTGCTAGTCGTTTTCATGGCCCATGCCACTCGTTTATCTCCTTGGTCAATCTTTAAGATTGCATGTCTTCTTGCCGTGTTGGATGTTAAGCCTATTCGGCTTATTGAAAGGGACGGGCCACCGTGATTCAGATGGGGCTGGAAATGATGACTCGCATCCTAGACTGTGAGGAAAAGAAGAGGGCGAAGAGATGGTACGTCTAGACGAAATTGCTGTCTGGGAAACGACTACCTGCTAACAAATCCAGTAGCTACTGAATGCTGTCCCAGCACTTTGACGAAATCTATCTTACATGGGCAGAGATAGATGCTGGCTACGTAGACTACCTACTCCATGGTCATTATGGCGAAGACACTTTCTTTTATGCATCTTAAGTTTGTGGGCCGCTTCCACATATACAAATCACAGGATATGGAGGAGTTGGGGCGCCTGGAGCTACCGATCACAGTCCAGGAGAGTCGGGACTACACAGTACACACCAGTCGCCCATATTTGGGGACAACAAGCCAGTAATCAGCGAGTTAATTCTCGCCGGGTCTTGTTCTAGAGAGACATTGATTATCATGAGGGGCGTATTGATGTCAATAGTTGTTCCTTCCCTCGGGTCGTTGTCTGGCCCTCAATTTAACGAATAAGTTTATTTGAAGAGAATAATAAATAATCGCTGATTATTGCATTCAGTAATGGTAATGTACCTAGAGAGTACCTAGAGACTCCCGAGTAAGACTGATGTTGGTGCTTACATTACAGGCGGCGCCCGTATGGCTTTCCCACGGCCAACCAACCACAGATAGTACATTTTCCTACTCCGTACATAGTTTTAACTTTTGCCGTACCCCAAGTATATCCTGTAGTACTATCTCAACATGACTTCATGCAAAAATCAAAATAGCCCCCAATCTCCACAGCACTTTCGGCCCCTTTGCCAAGCCTGCCGATCCAGGCACCGCCGCATCATCGGGATGCCTACACCAAAAGCCGTTAGAGGCTTAGACCCGCCAAACCGGTACTTAAAAGGGACTCAACTCAATCCCCCAGTTCATCGGCAATTTCTACGACCTGATGTACAGGGAACCACGAACACCACAAACAAAATGCTTTCTTTCATCGATCTACCTTCCGAAATCCATCACCAGATAGTCTCCAACCTCCAGTCGAATCGCGACGTGGCCGCTCTCTCCTCACAATGCCAAGCTCTGCATTCCCTCTGCGACATGTCCAATCGGAAGAAATACCGTCGTGTGCGCATCACCCCGAGTATAGCTGATCTTGACCGCGGGCTCGAGATGCTCATGGATATTCTGAGGAAGCCGAGTTTGGGTCGCTATGTGCGTCATATTGAATATAAGCAGACTGTTACGCGCAATGAAGAGTACGTCGTCAAACCGCCTAAGCGGAAACTAAACGAGGGGGATATGTGGCTGCTGCGACGTGCTACGCAGAGGGCGGGGTTTAGCGGAGCTCTAGAAGAGCGCGTGGTCAATATGCTGATGCGGGAATCATTAGAGTCAGTGGTGGGGGATGGGGAGGATCGTCTTTTCGGCTCTTTTAGGTGAGATGAAATCAGTGTTCGATGGCAATATCGCATTAATACATGAACAGTGAGACGCGCGCCCCCGCGACCTACGTCACCCAAGCGTTGACAGCACTGCTCATCTCGGTGTCACATAACCTCGAGTCGATGGCCATGATGCCTACTTTCTACACCGACTTGGAATGGGAAGAGGATGGTTCATTCCTGCCGTCCGAGTGCGCCCTGGACCTGTTGATCAGGGACACAAACGAGAACCCGGCTGGCAAGCCGTACCTGCAGAACCTTCGCAGAGTGTATATGACGAACCTGGGGGATGACTATCCTGACACCAGGTTAGGGTATGTGGACATGGACCTCATCGGATGCTTGGCCATTCTCCGCAACCTTCCGTCCCTTGAATGGATCGGTACTGATGCTCTCGACGCGGATCGCTACGGGAAGCCCGCACTCGAAGCCAAATCCTCCAATGTGTCGTGCATCGCGATCCACCACTCCCATGTGGGTACCAGTTATCTGACACCTGTCATCCGATCATGCAGGGTTTTAAGGGAATTCGAGTACTCGATTGGTGGCAGGGCCTCGGCCCATGGTGCGATCTCGACCTTCAACCCGAAAACGTTTATTCTGAGTGTCCTGGAACATAAGACCACGGTAGAGAAATTAGATATCGACGTCGAAGCACACATATTCGACTTCATCTATGTCTGTCCACGCGGATTCCAGTTCGACTGGCAAGATGCACGAGCCGAGGCACAACAGTATTGGACAGACCCACCCCCAGACTCATTCTGGGACCAGCGCGGGTGTCTCAAAGACTTTGTGGCCTTGAAACGGCTCAGTATTGGGGTGGGTTTCCTATTGTACTTTGCCGCAGGAGTCAACAACGACAATGAGAACAAGGACGTAGCGTTGGTGGAGTATCTGCCGCCAAATTTGGAGTACCTGTGCATTCGGGGATATGAAAAGGGTAAAGGGGGCAATGACGCGCACGCGCCTAGGGAGCAGCGGTGGGAGCATCATGACGCTCAAATAGAAGCCCTCAAGGCGCTGGTCGAGTCGGGCTCAACTTCGCTGAAGGAGATACATGGCGTTGATCGATGTATCCCCAACGCAGAGGATCTCGAGTACCCACACGAGGAGTCGGACATGTTGTGGAGGCTCCATGATGGATGGTCCGACGAGGAAGATTCGACGGACGACCAGGATCAGAACGAGGAGGAATAGCAATCATGACTCCTGTGAAGCTTACCGATGCCCTCTGCATTTTACTGTGCTGTCTTTTTCTGATCAAGGCACGTCCTGTGGTATTCGGCATTGCTAGAGGATATCAAGCAGCTTCATTAGTATCTGTACCGCTGAGGCGCATCCTATCGCCCACGCGGCATCAGCTCACGCCGATCAAATAACGTCCAATGATATATGCGCTGCTAAAGGAAAGAGTCAGATCAAGACTTGGCGTCTCACTCGTTCGACTCTCGCCGGTCCTGGTCTCGTCTAGTGAGATCCACATCACGCACCATATGGCTTAATGTCAATGCAATGGAAGTATTTCCAACAGAGAAAAGGAGTATATTTCTTCCATATGACCTCCAGTGACCGAAATCTATATGTTATATGCGTGCAAGCAAACCCCAGACGAACACAATAATCATCAGAGACACAAAGACCTTTCCGTTCATGTACATGACCTCTAAATGGAAAGGGAAAATATGAGAACGTCACCGCATCGTTCAAGGTCAAACAAAAAAGAGGAAATAATAAGAGTGGAAGATAGCAGGGATCGCTGTCTATACCGTGGGGTATAGATGATCAAAGATCGGGTGGTATCGATGGACGTTATATGTCATCCCTTTCTCACTGGCCGATGTTCGCCGGATGAGGGACGGTCAGAATTGTCATTGATTGAAGGATGGCTCTCAGAGTGGCCAGTATTCGAAATCTCGGAAAGATTTTGGGACTGGTACAAATTAGCGAAAGCTATGGTATTTTGTTTTGTACCACGGGGATCTCACCCCACTGACAATAATAATTTGAGCCTGTATTTGCAAAGGAGAAGCCGCGGTATTGTGTCCCAGTGAACCATACGTGTAGTCAGGATAAACCGACGGGCGGTGGTGGCCTGGATGATGGGACGGGCGATCTCTCATGTGGAACATAGCCGAGGATTGATTGTGGGGAACAACGTCCATCTCTTGTCCTTCAGGAATATCCGAGCGGTCGTGGCTAGATGGCAGGCGCCAAGAGGTCAGAACTCAGAACCTAGGTAGTATGTAGAACTGTGGACCTCTGCGTTCCCCCGGATATGGAGGAACTGGAGTTGGGACACTGGACACTATATAATAAAGACCGTGCGTACCAAGTGGAAATTCTGCTTCTTCGGCTCGGTTCCACAACCGACGGAACCTGTTGTGACGACGCAGGATGAATCGGATACCTGGAATACAGGCAATGAAAAGAGCTAGCAAACCAATGATGGCCTCTGCTGACATTGTCATGCTGGAAGGAAATAAGAAACGGATTTCATATGGAATCTGTGAATCAACAAAGAGGATAATGTATTATTCAGAAGCAGGAAGAATTTATCAGGAGAACATCTTGCTTATATACTCTACCTGTGTTCTATGAAGGCAGTTGTGACGGTTAGTAGGTTAGAGAGAACCGCATACATTGCATAAGAATCTTGTTCCCTCCCATATTCTGCGCTATGGAGACTGATGGACTGGGCGCAGCGCTCCAAGTTTGTAGCGCATGGCCTATCAGCTACTAATGCTGATCCTGCCTAAACCCCTTTCTGATTAAGATTTCTGCGCAGAAGATTGAACTTCAAATCGGGTAATCACTAGTCTCTAGCTGCATATGATACCTTATTGTCTCATTGGCTCTAAAGGCTTCCATGGCTGATCCTTTAAGGCCTCTCTTCGAGTGCCCGCCTCCACACTGGGTAGCACCGGTTCCCCTCCTTTCATTGGCCATAACTGCTTCTCCCGTCGGCTTCCCGCCTCTGCACCTGTTCCGATCAATTGACTGCAGTCACTCGTCAGATTTACTTGCAGCCGCTTCGTCCATCTGGTCGCGGCCGCTCTTTCTTGAAGCATGAAACGGGCATTTAGTCAGTCGGAAAATTCCGACATCTACGAGAGTGCTCGCCGGTACCTCGAAGGTTCAACAAGTTTCTAAGGTAGCGACATGTTCCGGGATCACTGTGCGTTTTTATGTCCATGTATTGAGTAAGATTGTAACAACATCATATCAATGTACAGAGGCGAAGGAAACGTATTTCTTCCTATGTCTCTTTTGCATGAGAAACCAGCCAGATGAATCGGCATATGAACCGAACACCTAAGTATCTGAAACAAGATACACCAGCTTTCGAGCCCTAACGGAACCATTCTTTAGATCTTTCAGGCCATCAAGAACCTTCCTCAATCCCCCGCTACGCTTTTCAACAACTACTGTTCCGAGCTTTCCCTCAGACCAGAGCGTGCTCACAACCCCTGCCCATTTCTTGGCAAATTCGAACTCGGATGGCACGCTGGGGATTATCATGCGATCAGGGCCATATTCAAATGGTTCACCAATCGCCGTACAGCTATTGCTGAACGTCGCCTTCACGTCCGGACGGCCCATTTGCGCCGGGAGCAAGGAATGATACAGACCTCCTTCGTCACTGATTGCCTTTTCGCAAATACGCACGGACTCCTGGGTTGCGATGGTATCACACACAACTCTGAGAGTATTGTTGGTGTGATCCCGGATCTTTTGGGCACACATAGGGTCGCGATAATCGAAGACAGCATCTGCTCCATACTGGCGAACGAGATCGAAATTTCCGGGAGAACAAGTTGTAATCACGGTGAAACCGGCCCTATCGAGCGTTAGTGGCATGACATTAGAAATAAAAAGGGATGGACCTACAATTTCGCGAACTGAATAATCCAACTTCCAGAGGCTGTGCTTCCTCCATATACTAGAATCGTTTCTCGATTCTCATCATGACTTCCATTCTCCGGCCAGTGCAGCTTGAGGCAAGATGGTCCAAACAGACACTGTCCAGCTGTAGTAGCTCCCACTCCCACAGTAGCCGCATCCTCAAAGCTGACACCATCAGGGATCTTCATTTGAATCGCTGCTTTGGCCACAATATACTCCGCAAAGGTACCGCTCTCGGGACGGGTATTATCTGCGCCCTTCACGAGCCCACACACGCGGTCACCAACCTTGAACATCTCAGCGACGGATTGTCCAACTGCCACAACGGTTCCGGCATAATCATGTCCCATGACTGCATTGGGGGACGGGGTACTCTCTAGGAGCATCCAGTCGATCGGATTCAAGGCCACGGCGACGGTGCGGACGAGGATGTCATCATCACGGAGGGAGGGAAGGGGATGGTTCGTAACGAATTCAGCATGACCCAATGATCTGGTGATGACGGCTGCCTGGGAGGACTGCATGGTTGGAAGTATTGTTAGAAACAGGTAAATCTCTGGACTTTCTGACCAGCGGATTCAGAGTCGCTACTACACGTCTTTATATACGTTTCGGGCGTGCCTTGCGTCTGTTGAGTAGCTTTCGATTGCTCATTTCGAACATGCTGACTTGTGTTCACGACCGCTTCTAGCATCAGACTGGCCCATAATGCTCCGCAATAAAAGGCATATAGATCCACTCTTCCCCGCAATTGCTTAGATCGCCTGATAAAAGGCTTAGACTGACCCATAATTCTCCGTAGAAGCTAGAGATGATATCCACTATTTGCCGCGCTGTTTACGTCGAGCTTGCGAAGGTTCCCTGTACGTACTCTATAGCCGGATATTGGACTGCAGCAAATGTACGGATCGGCCCCAATTCATATCCAGTCCGATGGTGAGATCTGTCATAACAGTCTAGCCAAATATCCATTCAAGCATGCAAAGTATCATATAATACATCATTCTAAGGTCGGAACCAGCTCCTTTGATATTCTTTCTTGTACAATACCCAAACCCTTGCACGCAACCAGCAAAAGGTGCCCGAAGTCATCCACATGAAAAAGTCCTCCTTGTTCCCAGTCACTCACAAATTCGTCGTAAGAAATGACTCCCGAGAGTGACTGCTCTGAGCTTCGGTCCATTTCATAAATGACCTCTTCCCAGTAAATATCCGTGTATGATTTCGTGGATACCGGCAGTCCCACCAGATATTTGATAAAGTCGCATCTCTGAAAC
>JAABUG020096112.1:0-49587 GCA_011319215.2 Scortechinia acanthostroma
TACCTCCTCAATGCGATCTGCATCGCGATCTATCTCGTCATGCAGCTCCTCTTGGTAATGAATACCCTCGAAGACCGCTGGCCGCTGGGGCATATCGCTTTTGGGGTTATAGTCTTCATCTGCGGACAGGTGCTTTTGTACGCATTCAGCGATACAATCTGTGATAACGTACAGCACTACCTGGACGGTCTCTTCTTCGCGACGTTCTGTAACCTGCTCGCCGTCATGATGGTCTACAAGGTCAGTTTCTTTCATCCTTTCCGACTCCGAGCAATGTTGACTGGTCATGTAGTTCTGGGATTACATCACAAAAGAAGACCTCGAGTTCTCGGTGGGCATTAAGCCTAATACATGGGAAGTCAAAGAACTTCTTCCGGAGGAGGACCGTCGAACGACCGTCTATCAAGACTCTCACTCGGAGTATGCCGGGAGCATGTATCATCACCGGGCTTCCACTTACGCCGGTCACAATTATTGATCTCGTTCTTAATCGTCTTCTTTTTTTTTGGCGTACGCGATATTCTAATCACATCTTGGGCATTTGAATTCTCTTCTGAGTATCATATTTTGGTCAGCCGTGTCTCATGCATCAGCCATCAGATTAAGCATTATGTTTGTGACATTGTGTTTTACCATATCCATAGACGTCTATGAAGCTCATCCTTCAACCTTTGCAAGGATGTTTTGACTTTTACCGTTACGCTGTATTTTTCGGGGAGGGGGAAAGCATGAGAACCCTGTTGTCTTCTTTTTCAACTAATGACGCACCGATCCTTTATCATTTAGCATGATATAGCGATACTTTACTTTATTGTATCATCTAATCGATATCAATCAGAGCGTCCCTTCGAACAGACACACGCCACCGTTTAGCGGAAAGCCAAAATTGCGACTAACACTGCAGATAAATCCTTTGTCAAAAGCATGCGGAGCATACTCGGGAATATCCTAAACAATAATGTCATCTCTATTTGGAGGATTGCAGGACGGATAGACGGAAAATGTCTCCGACTAGGAAGAATAAGGCAGGTCCAAAAGGATGCACGGTTGCACGGGCATATCGTCGCATTTCGTCATCTGAACGTAGCTCCAATCAGACCGGATGAATCCATAAACTCCAAAACATGATCGTTTCTCTGTGTTATTCGGGGCATGCAGGCATCAGGAGCCGCTTTCAGCGAGAAGGGCAATTGCTTTGACCCATTTTTACGTCTATTGACATCCACTAGGCTGCAGTTGCAGGCGCCAGCTGCGGCACACCTAACGCTTGGCGGAGGAGAAGGGTTGCTTGTTGCCTGTTGATCGTACGAATTGCCGTGTTCCCACTTCCCAGGTGCTCATCAAACTTTCTTTGGTGGCAACGTGATGAGGAGATGCCACATCTCCAAGCAGGGAACAACACGACTGCCCATTTCTAAGCAGGCCTCGGCATGCAGTGTGGACGGCGGTTCCAGACCCAACCGTGTAACCTCGGATTTTCGGAAGTTGAGGAAGACGAACAGACAACGTATCAATGGAAATGTCCAACGATCGAGTGCAGTCTATCGGCAAAGCAGGTACACGAGGTCTAGACCCGTGCGCTCAAGTGTTGGATAGAGTCGTCAGATGCGAAACGAACATATCATTTTTCCCAGACTGGACAGAATAAAGTTTCTTCCCCAGGGCTCAATCCACAACCACGACATCGTCAACGTCCATAAACTCACTGTTCGGTGGAGTATTACTCTTGCCAGCCTGTGGGGGTGTATCGCTGAGTTCCTCGATGGGTTCTGTGGCAGTGAAGTACCAACCCTTATCAATCGATTCCACCACGAACTTGCATGCATCAGCGACAAGCTCCAAATACGCCGGATTCTGGTTTGGCAAGAACATGCTGATATGGGCCGTGACTTCATCCGCTGCCTTATCATTGATCGCCTTGACCCACGAAAATCCCGATTCGGGAAATTCCGGCGTGCCTTGACCTGTCTCAACCTCAGCCGGCAGGGTGCAGAATGTGCGGTGCTTTGAGCGTATGATACGTTGACTAAATGAAGTCTTGCCTTGATTTTTACTTTCGACCAATGATGGAGCACCTTTACCCAAGCAGGTATAGAAATTCGTGCAACGTATCCCTCGTTCGTTATGCACTTTGGACAGGAGCGCCAGACGCTGTCGTAATTCCGACGGGCGCGCTAAGCACCCAACAAAGACAAGATGGGAAGAAACCCAGTCCCAACCTTCGGTCAGTCGTTGCCGTTGTGTGTACATTGCGGCGGCGCCGCCTGCAGCCACGGCACCTGCAGCGCCTGCAAACATGGCATACCGACCCCAACGCTGCCAGGATGGCGTGGCAGCAGCATCAGTAGCCGAGGCAGGAGTACCGGCAGCTGACGGAGGTAGGAGCTTGGGCTGTGTTTGCTGTGCGGCGTTTGAGCCTTCGCTTGAAGCGTTATTGGCTCCCCCGAAACCGAACAAGCCAGCTACTTCTGAAATTGCGTTATATGCGGTCGTGACATTCTTATAATGTCCTTCGGCACCGTATGACACGACGCCCGGAGCAATTCCCAGAAAGGGCGTATCCAATGCAAGCACGCCCTGAATATGAGGAAACATGAATGTGCCCGGCTCCACGAGACGCGAGCTTCCGGCAGTCTTCGACTCTGCTTCCAAAGGTTTTGTAGAAATAGGCTGTTCTGATGCGAGCAATAACAGGGTCTCTGCTGCGACAATGCCACCCATAGAATGACCGACTAGGAAAACATGGACAGAAGGGTCAACGGTCGGCGATGTGGTATGGTTGGCCACTTCCAAGTCGATAACTTTGTTCTGGAGCCTACGCAAGAAGAGAGATGTCAGCGGGATTGCAAATAAAGTATGAACAGTCCAAGCCGATCGTCTCGACATACCATTCCCGGAATTTCCCCACAGATTCTTTCAGACCACCACGCGTCTCATACTTGGGATATACCACGGTAGCTACCTTGACGGCGGGAAGCGAACGAGCAACTAAAGCTCGTAGACGATCTGGAAAATTGGCGAAAGTCTCGTCATCGCCCTGTGTAGGACATAGATGTTTAGTATGAGGCCGGTTGAGTTTCCCACGCTTTGCTGATGCGCGAGCAAACAACAGGGACATAGACAAGCGAACGGACCTTGAACCCGTGTATGAAAACTAACAGCAGTGTCTTCCTCATTATGGGACGTTCTGTTGATGAGGATGATACATCTTCGCTCATGTTCGAGTCCTAAGGAGACTTCGAACGGAAAGAGCTACCTTAGTCTGAGCACGATCGACCAAGATGAGTCTGGATATCGTGTTACGTCATCGGTGTCTGTATCATCACGTGCTTGACCTCGAAAGCAGCCAATCATCGTGAAAGACCAGGACAATTTTACGTTCGGTGTCGAACAATTGTTCTGCGGATCTTGAGAGGTCCTCGACTTTGATTTGCACATCTGAGAATGGAGACCTCTTGTTGATGGCAATGCACTCAGAGCATGGTTCTTTGAATACTTCTAAAGTATCAATAAAAACACATGAGAAGCCTGGAGATCAGGGAAACGATAGATGATGGCCGAATAATCCGCACAAGGAACGTGCAATGTCACAACGGGTTGAATATGTGATCATTAATCATTAGATTGCTCCTTCATCAATCGATGGTCTATCGACATCCTCGGCTCAGCTATTCATCTCAATCTCTCCACGTCCAGACCGGCCCGAGGCCGACTCTGCGATTGGCTAATCGATAGGGTGGATCATAAGCATCCATAGGTACCTCCAGACCTCAATCATGCTCCAAAGACTCAAAAAGCTCACATTGGCGAGCAAGTATATATAACGAACTGGTCTTCATCTCACTCCACCACAGCCTGTAGTGAAGGATATACCCAGAGCGAAAACCAAGGAGCCGAAGATGTCCTCAGACGCGATCTACAACATCGTGAAGCTGGTCCCCAAGCCAGGGAAGTATGACGAGGTATGGCCGTTACCTCCTTACAAGCGTGATCTATTCCAACTAAGATCGAAACCAGGTCGTAGAAGCATTCGGGGTCCTCGCAAAGCATATCCAGGCGCACGAGCCGAAAACTCAAATCTACTTCGCCATTAGACCCGAAGGAACTGATGAGCTGATCATTGTGGAGAAGTGAGTCTCGTCGCATTCACCAACGATTCGGTCTGAGAATCAAGGGGAGGCTAACTTTGGGCAAGGTACACCGACGCCGCAAACCTGAAGGAGCATGTTTCGACGCAGGAATTCAAGAACTTTTCGCGTCGGCTTGCGCCTTGCCTGGCGCAGCCGCCTGAGATGAAGAGGTCGAAATTTCTTACTGGGTTTGATGGCCGCTCGAAGATCTAGGTCGCTTGTCTACTAAATGTCAAGATTGTTGCTGTACGCACTAGTTTGAAAGGCATATCTGTCTGAACGAGGGCTTTTGATATAAAACACCAATAATGAGAGACAATAACCAAGAAAACGTCGGCACAATGCACTATATTCTTGATGCTTATATGATATGTGCAGTTATCAAGTTCGCTCGAGATCATGCTGACGCCGCCGAGGTTGAATCAAAGCGCCTAATAACTTCCAATGCAGCCTGTTTACGCCTCGGCCAAGAATGACCGGCGAGTAAGAAATATTGAGCGGTATGGGCCGCCCATAGAACAAACGTAACCTATTGAAGACCCAGATTCCCTCCTTTTAGATTGGACTCCAAACGCTTCCCGCTTGGTTGCATTACAACCAAGTTACACAAAAGAATTCATGACGTCGTAAATCCCATACACTCGTTCAAATTCGATACCGTGTGCTATGGGACAGCCGGGTCTCCAAGCCTTACCCATTCTCGAGGAACATCCATGCTGCGGTTCACGCGGCCTCCTGGAGTGAGGGGTACGTCGACGCGGCCACGACCACGTTCATCTTCGTCATGTTCCTCGTAAAATGATAAGCGTGAGAAGTAGTCCTGCAAGACAGTCTCTCTGTCATTGTCGCCCACAATCGAGTTGTACTCTGGAGGTGGCGTGATTAGTGGCGGCGGAGGTGGAACATCTTCAAACGCAGGCGGAGCGAAGGATGGCGTTCTAAGAAGGTGCATAGGACGGGGGAAACGCTCATTCGCTTCATGCGCGAGATGGGCTTGGGGCGGACGAGCTAAGCCCCCTGATCCGTTGGTGAAGCTGCGAGATACAGTTCCGCCATTCGGTGCTTCTTCCCGATCAGACACTAGCAGTTGGCTGCTTGAGCTGTTCCTGTTGACCATTGCCGCTCCAGGACAACCGCATTCGTACTCTTGCGTAGGTGGACCCGGTTCGGAGCTTGGCGAGGTGTACGCAGGAAGATAGATGTTGCCTTGCGTGGCTTTGCAGGAGAGAAGGTGGAAGGGGGAATCAATGGAGATCTCGAAGTGCCTGCGCTTATTTGGGTCGCGCTCATCGAGTCTGGAAAGACGCAGCACAATCTAGACATCAAGTCAGTCAGCAACAAGTGGGAGATGTCAAACGTAGGCGATCGCACCTTGATCCAGTGGTTGATTTGGATATTCTCGTAGGTCGTGTCAAAATGCAGGCGTTGCGATTCATCCCGATTCTTCATTTCGTGGCAGCTTGGAAGTTGAACATTGAACTCCATTTCGGTCGGGCCGACTCCTGAATCGTTTGCCAGATTCCCCAGTAGATTTGTCCGGTTACGGTCCACTATCTCCTCGCCTCGCGCAGCGGCCGCACGATGATCCCAATCAATACCGCCACCTGCAGTGACACGCATCGAGCTGCCGGGGTAGGTGCTCACACTGGCAGAATCCGCTCTTTTCTCGAAGAGTAACACCTTCTTTGCTGGCTGCAGCCGATGCACACTCTTGTCCGAAGTCCAATGTTGAATGTTCTCTGTCACATAAACCTTGATCCGGTGGCACTCAACCTTGGCTAAGGGTGTCAATTTGAAGGCGATAGGCACCTGAGAGCCTAGCGGGAAAGACTTCCCAGAAATGACAATATCGTAGTGCAGTTGATCCTCCCAGTTGCGAGATATTGCGATGGGCTCAACCTGCTCCAACGAGCCCTCGGCCGGGGTTCGAATCACTGGCACTTCCAAGGTGCCCAGCAGATTAGGCCGGAACGCGCCCGAACGTTCAACAATGGCTTCTAAATCGTATCTGACAAAGCCTAGATCGGTCTTGATCGTCTCTGGAAGAGAGCCATCGATGGGAAATTCGAAGTTATACAGGTAGTCACCAACTGGGAACAACCTGTAGTTGCGCTGGGGATGCGACTGGTTGCTGGACGGCAATTCGTTCTTCCCAAAACTTCGCGAGTGCGCATGAGTGGCTTGTAAGGAGAGGCGCTTGAGCTCTTTCGCGGTCGACTGATTGTGATTGAGGGACGGGGACGATCCACTCTTGGAGAAGAGTTCCCGGGTAGTCGTTGTCGACCCATCTTTGCCTGTCACCGAAGCCATCGGTTTAGCGTGTTGATAGAAATGCGCTCCATAATCGTTCTGCATGAGGGCAGTATCCCCGTGGTTAAAGTACATCACCCCATGAGTGACCAAATCTTTCTTGTCATGAAAATGAATCTTCTTCGGCGGAATTCCTGGAAAAGAATTTCAGGGGTCAGCAAGGCTTCTTTGCTAACAGCAAACGGTCTTATGAGTAAAGCATACCGTCCGGCCAGTCAGTCTGGGCCTGACCACGGAAGCATATGGAGATCTTCTTAATCTTAACGCTCTTGGTGATTTTCAAGTGCAGCTGCCCGCGGAGTATGGCGGATTTCTTGGTACTCGGATCATTCTGATCGTAACCTTGCAGAAACAACACGGGCTCTGTTAGCGCAATTCCAACAGCGATTCCGCTTCCTGTTGCGACGATCTTCTCATGGCGGAGAGGAGGGAACGACGCCGTGGCGTCCGACACTGGTGAGCTATCTTGCGCCGATGCCGGACCTAAACTCATAGACAACGTAGAGGAAGAATCGGATCGCATTCTCCTCCCCGCTGCAGCAGAAACTAACATTTGCGCGTCATGAGGAGATATTAAAATCTCGGACACAGGACGGGGTCGCGTGGTCCGGCGCATTTGGTGGGTAGCGGAAGTAGTGTTGGTAAGTGGCGGCGACGATGAGCAGTTAATGGACGGCGCGCCCAAGCGGAGGAAGCGCTTTGCGTTCTCCCGTGGCCCCGCCAGCTTTCTTAGTATAGAACTGCGGCGATTCTGGCCTTGCTTAGGAAATTGCTCGATCGCGAGATCCGTGTTGACGGTAGTTGAAGCAATGGACCGACGTCGCTCTGATCTGGAAGTGAACAGACCAGAGAGTGATGGGAAAATCTCAAGGTTTCCCGACCTAGATAGGTCCTGTTCTAGGGGAGAGAGGTGAGCTGCCGTCATGTTGAAGGGTACCAAGTCAAGTGCATAATGGACTAGACGGATGAATTCGGCACAGGAATGATCTTATACAGAAGCCAGAAGCTCTGTGATGAGAAACAGAGAAGGAGAGGTAGAAGATAGACCGGAGGTAAAAATAAAAAGTGAAAGTGAAGCGAGTGACACAGAGTGTTAGAGAAAGAGCAACAAACTTACCCCGTGTTCTGCAGCTCCCAAGTAATATTAAGGATGATCTTTTTTCTTTTTCTGTCTATTATTTTATTTTGGGAGAATAAAACAATAATGAATGGCTGTGCTTTGTTTTCTTACGCACGCTCCCACCACATTGAGTCGTGCGACTATTTCCCTCTATCCTTTCGTGTTTTTCCCTTGGGCGACTCTTGACTTTTGGGGCTTTTGCTGGTTTGGCTGATGATCGACCACGCAAGGAGCCACTCTGATTTTGGGCCCGTTCCCGCAGGATCGCTGGACTCAACTTCAGTTTCCGTCGGAAACGATTGTGATGATATCCGTACTCCACACTGTAGTCAGTCGACTCTTCAGTGTCTCGGTTATTCTGTGGCTACTTCCGCTTGGAGTGAGGGGAAAACAGCGCCTGGTGATCACGAAGATCAAGACAAACCACTAACTCGATTGCAGGCCAGAAGGGCCGATGATGCGGGGATTCCTGAAAAGAGAGGAACTTCGCTGTCAAGGGTCGATACACAACACCAAAAGGAAGAGGGACAAAGGTATGCTATGGTAGGTACGAGAAATCACTCCGGCGAAACAGAGTTGCAGGATGGCGAATCCCCAAGAACCTAAACAGAAGAGGTGACGGAATGCAGTGAGGCGGTGCGGAACAGTGTGTCTGTTCGTTCCTTGGGCGATAGATGAAGGCTTGGTATTATTGTCAGCAGGCAGTCAAATCTCCTGATGTTTCGCAGTCTTCTAGGAGTTCGGGCCCAGAAGATAGATCCTCATGTTATATTGGGTATCATGAATCTATGGTTGGGAATAACTCTACTATGACGCGGAACACCGGCCGAGGAGAGCCACCACTCCAGACAGGTCGCTGAATATGGATCCGGCGAGCCGGCAGACTGGCAGTTGGCATAGCCTAGGTACACGTACGATCTACGAAAAAAGTTTGGATCGATACAAAATGGAGTCCAATTACAGGGCGCAGCGACCGTCAAATCTTGCAATCTGAGTTCCATCGGATTTCATTCGCGAGGTCTTCCGGGCAGGTTCCTAGCAAGTCAATCTCAACTTAGTCTGGTCAGTAACGGCTGGTAGACTTGTTGCTTTTGCATGTAGATCATTCGCAAAGGGCTACATGATCATGATGGCTCGTCGGTAAGCCATCTTTTTCGCATGTGACAACTTCATGAAGGTGATGCTAAGACTTCGATGCTGCTAGAACCCCGCCGCTAGTTTGTTATAAAGTTGACCATGACGTCGTTGAGATGTCCATAGGCGGGTACTCCGGGATTTCATATTTTATTGCCTCTTGTCTCCCACTTTTCTTTTCCATTATTGTTGTTTTCTCTCTATAACTCCACAACTCCGAGGCAGCTCCGAGGAAAATCAACATATAACTGTATCTCATCATTGATCAAATGCGGGGGCTCAAACTTCAAATGAATCCTCCACGTTGACCTCTGCCAGGATCAAATCAACCTGTGATATCATTGTTCTGTATGTGCTGCCCATGAATGATAACTCTTCCAAAGCCCAACTTGGCTGCTCTTGCACTAGCCACTAGTCAGACGTTTAATAGATTGATATGAGTAATGGATTGTTCAGGAATCAGTAGTGATCAAGGCACAGGAAAAGTTCGAGTATCCATCTTTGGGCTAAGCTTTCTTCGGTTGAATCTCTACTTGACCAGTTATCTGGTAGACTGGTACCAGGCCTGGCACAGACTATGCTCCTCGGTGACTCCACAATGAAATCCTAGATTCGTGCCTAATAAGCCCAACTTTCACTTCTCGCACCAGAACCCGATACCGTAAAAGAAATGTTCAATAAGAGGATCGCCGGCAACAGAGGCCGGTGGGTTCCTGATACCGCCGATGACCTCATCATTTGACCTTTTGCAGATTTCGCCCGGACATGAGTGGGAACAAACTCCGCTAGTCAGAAACGTTCAATTGACATGAAAGCCCTGTTTAGGACGCACGGGTATCTCTGTACTCCGTTCTGACGCAAATTTTATGAAATCCGCGGAGGATCTGTTGATCTGGCAACTCTTTGAATCTGGCCTTGAAGTGCAAATCGTGGAGACGATGTGTATCATCCCCGCCTCTCACGCATATCTTCAGATGAGCAGGTGGGACTTGTCTAGTCTGTCGGACGTTCCGACACTATTAATTATTTCTTTTAGCAGGTCAGGTACAGGGTAACCAAACAAGCACTGCCTGCCCCAGACTAAGGGTTTCGGCCCAAACGCCACGAGTCGGACTCGCCAGGTACGAGATAAGGCTGATGATACCAAGGCTGCTGTAGTTCACTGACGAGGGCAATGAGTAGATCATACGTCATTATTATGCTTAATCATTAATGTATGCTAGTTAGTTCATTTGCAACAGAATGTAGGCGGAGTGCGGAGTGCAGGGTGTGGACTGTAGGTACATAGTTCCCCTTGCATAGATCCTCGTTGACATTGATATAATTTGATTGCGCTATGGATGTCAACATGCCTTACAATTGGTATCTATCAAGAAGGCTCCACATTTTACTATGAAATGTCAACACAATGCATTGATCCTAGAGACTCCTAAGCATGCGTGCCCCATAGATATGCCTTGACAATGTGTTCCTTAATGCTTCTTCAATTGTCTTTGGAAGGGTGCAATTTAAGTGAACCAGTTATCATCCAGCTCATTAATATTCATCATGTCATCCCCTAGTAGATTCTGGTCTCCAAGCCCTTCTCCACCGAAGTTCTCGTTCTCCATGAATAAGTCATCGAAGCTTGATTCCCCTGGCGCCATAACATCATCCGCGTTGTTGCTCATCTGTCCTCCCGCTTGCTGGTCCTGGCCGGTAAACCCATCAGTTCTCTGGAACTCTAAATCGAATGCATCGCCTCCCGTAGGACCACCGCCGAGATTATCCCCCTCTTTAGAGAACATCGACGCCATAGCGCCCGACTGATCGGTCTCCTGACCGATATCGCCGCCGATACCTGTATTTCCAAGACTTGAGCCAGACAGGAAATTCTGATTCCCAATATCATCATCTCCAAAATCAAGATGGAGATCGAATTCATTGGGCCCACCCCCGTTGTCATTGAGCATGGAGTCAAAGTTGATTTCTGTACTTGCAGGGACTGATTGGTCTGGCGCCGAGGACTGTCCTTCTTCCTTTTCCACCTTGACAGTTTTGCCTTCGGTCTCTTGCGATGGTTTATCGCCGGTGAGAGGCTCTTGCGCGGTAGTAGGCTCTTCGTCCAATTGGGATTCGAGCGGCTTCGTCTCTGACACTTCCTCTACCTTTTGGGGTGGTTCTTGTGCGCCTTCATTTTCCGACCTGTTGCTTGGCTCATCCATAGCCACATCTTGAGCAGGCTGTAGAGCTGCTTTCTCTGCTCTGATTTCCTCATAGTCTCTTTCAAGAAACGCTTTTGCGATAAACTGCCGTCTCTCATTAGCTGTCCCGTTGAAGCACGAAATGCCGCAGAATGGTCAAGTTAAACACATACTATTTTCTCGGAGAGATCGTCGAGTGCAGCCTGGAAACGTTCGTGAGCCGCCGGGATCGCCTTTTTGAAACGAGCCCTGGCCTGCGTTGAGCCACCAGCTCGAAAAAATCGACCCATTTCAACGAGCTGTAAGCAGTTAGTATTATCCCTCTACGAAGACAGAGAGAAGAGATGTCACATCACCGTCTGATTGACCATAGCTGTCAACACAGCAAGGGACTCTGGATTCGAATAATTTGATGTTTCCATGATGACAACACTCTGATTTATCTAAAATGAGCGAAGTCCTTTGTCCAATGATGGACACAACCTGCGAGGTGCGACAAGGTTAGTTTGATAACGGCAACATGCCTATGGTTCTCTCACTTTCGGGTACTTTGTCCTGGAGTCTAGGACAAACAACTGCCCAAGGACTATGCATGATAGAAAGAAATGATGCATAAAATACACACAAAGTCAAAAACCAATGAGTCGGAGTATCATTCAAAGAGCTCACCTTCAACTTTCAGACCACACGATGTATGCCTTCTGTGCTTGGAGAAATCTCGGCCCAAATCGAGCTCATTCAAAAGGACCGAATAGAGTCAAGTTAAGCGCCTTCTCATGACCAGCGGCATCTATCCTTAATAAGCTAACCTTATCTGGACTAGCATGTCGCCCACCCGAGCGGCTCTTTGCCAGTTGCCCATCCACAGTTTGGTTCTTTTTGTCCAGCTGCTGGAAACTCCTCCTGTCACGCCGTAGTTTGCTGGACTAGTATGGTAGAGTATCTTAGTAGCCGACCAAAGATCATCACATCACATCTCTTCTTCTTCTTCTCTCCCCTGTTTCCATCTCATATCACTCCTCGCATTTTCCTCCATCGCGCTTCTGTTGGTGTCAAGATCTCAGTGATCTTGTTTTCGTTTTTCTCTCTTTGTTTCGCTTTTCCCTTTTGGCGCTTTATTCTTCTTTGTCCTTCGTCTCTTTCCCCCTCTCCCGATAATCAGTTGTGTTTGTCAAACCCCGATCTTAAGCTTTTTTTTCTACCACCACATCTAAAAACTTGTTGGGGCTGAGCGTTGAAAAGAGCCGTGTCCGAGTCCTCCTGGCTTAACGTATTTTAATTCATCACAGAGCTCCTTTCTGTGAGCGACTCTTTCTGAGAGATTGCCGTCTCTTCAATTCCCTTGATCTAGCGATTTCGTGCCTCTTTCGGTGCCTCGATCCCCGCGTCGCTTTCCGCCTTTCGACTAACATCGATTTCGTTGACTGCTAGACGCTGTGCACCGTCGAGCAACAAACAGCGCATCTCAGCCTAACGCTTCCATCGCCGATCCACTCGTGCATTGTATCGCTTGACGGTTCTTGCTGATTTTACCCTGATATCGACCACAATGGCCGAGAACCTGTCCACTTCTGGTTCTTCCACGCTTCCACCTCCGCCTCCGCAAGCATCGTCTGCTCCGGGTCAACAGTATGATGCCTCTCAGGGCAACGGTCAAGCCAACCCTTCCCATATGCCACCCCCGCCTCGGCCGCCTGTTGTGATTCCTCAGAACACCAATCCTATCCCAACTGCTATGACGTCTCCAATGTCCGGGAACATGATGTCCCCGACCAGTGCTGGTGGATATGTGCGTCGGGCCGCCCCCGAGCCAAACAAGAGAGCTCTGTACGTCGGAGGACTTGACCCGAGGGTGACTGAGGACATTCTGAAGCAAATCTTCGAGACCACCGGTCATGTCCAGAGCGTGAAGATCATCCCCGACAAGAATGTAAGCTTCGCCCAGCGGTATTACAATAATCCTTGATGCGATGTTAACATTTTCGAAGTTCAACAGCAAAGGATACAACTACGGTTTCGTGGAATTTGATGACCCTGGCGCGGCTGAGAGGGCTATGCAGACCCTCAACGGCCGCCGAATCCACCAGTCGGTATGCATTTTTCAAATACTGACAAGCTCGTCGCCTGGTCGTCCCGTTACTAAGTTTGATATAGGAAATTCGTGTGAACTGGGCTTACCAATCAAATTCCAACAACAAGGAAGATACTTCTGGTCACTTTCACATTTTCGTCGGCGATCTAAGCAACGAAGTTAATGACGAGATCCTGCTCCAGGCCTTCTCCGCTTTCGGCTCGGTGTCAGAGGCTCGCGTCATGTGGGATATGAAGACTGGTCGTTCCCGTGGCTACGGCTTCGTTGCCTTCCGAGAGCGTGCCGATGCGGACAAAGCACTGAATGCCATGGACGGCGAATGGCTCGGTTCGCGTGCCATTCGCTGCAACTGGGCTAACCAGAAGGGACAGCCTTCAATCTCTCAACAGCAGGCTATGGCGGCCATGGGCATGACTCCTACTACACCCTTTGGTCATCACCACTTCCCTACGCATGGTGTTCAAAGCTACGACATGGTCGTTCAGCAGACCCCACAGTGGCAGACTACTTGCTATGTGGGTAATCTGACTCCGTACACTACGCAGAACGACCTTATCCCTCTCTTCCAGAATTTTGGATATGTGATTGAGACGCGCCTTCAAGCAGATCGTGGATTTGCCTTTATTAAGATGGATTCTCATGAAAATGCGGCGATGGCTATCTGCCAATTGAATGGGTACAATGTTAACGGACGTCCTCTGAAATGCAGCGTACGTTTGCTCTCGCCTTTTCCCGTCTCATTCTAAAGCTTCCTTTACTGACTTGTTGTAGTGGGGTAAGGACCGTCCTCCTACCGGCCAATTCGACAATTTCTCCGGTCAGCAACCCACTTCACCCTTCAACTCCAGTCCAGCTACATACTTCCCTCAATATGGTGGCCCTGGAGCTCCTATGACCCCTCAGGGTACGTTTCAATCCTTTCCGAATATTGTGTTTTAAAGACTAATTTATTCTATCGTAGGCCCCACCCCTGCTGGACGAGGCTGGGACCAGGGGGGAATGACTGGCCAAGGCTATGGCCAGGTCCCCCAGACAGCGGGCTTTGGCCGCGGACAGGCCACACCCAATTCTGGCTGGAACCAGCCAAACAACGGCAACTTTGGTAATGGCTTTGGGGGCTACCAAGCGTAGCTTGTTTCTAGCCTATAGGCACAGTAGCCTTCATCCGCAGCAGCCGAGCCAGATGATTGATAAGGTATACGGCTACTTGCGACAGCGATGGTGAGGATATTCGGTGTATTCTGTTTCATTTCAACTCTCTATCTCACCGACCATCTCACTTCTGCTCTATACATTCACCGCAAATCTCCTCTTCTTTTTCTCTCATTTCTATGGTTTTTCTTCTTCGTCTCACGATTGCCCTATGAAGTGGATTATCGAGCGCATGTTTCCCATTCTCAAGTGCTTCTTTTCAAATGAAATTTTGTGTGTGTTTCCGCACCAATACCCCAAGTCCACTTTGTTTGCATCAAGGCCCTGCTCTGTTCTTTGAATGATTCTATGCAGATTGTGAGCGAAGCTTTTGGACTTCTGATTCGAGTTTTCTTCGGAACAAACGAAAAGTACCTATCATCACCTACCTAGTCTTCGACTTGATACCTTTTGACTATCATCTTCATACATTACCTACTCTGGATGTGTATCGTATCTTCTCCATCTATGTCTGTCTTCTCTGTTGGATGAATCTGTCTTCCGAGCCGATTCAGCAGGCAATCTCTTCTTGATAGCGTCTTTTGCTCTCATTTCTCTAACGACCACCTCTATTGATCTGCTGGCCGCACACTCGTATAACAATCATGAATTGGCTGTCCGTGATTATGCTCTTCTTGCAATACGCGTTACTGAACACTGTGCTTCTTTTTGCGATGTCATTTATGAGCCACCATCTTTCCGTCTGGCTCATATTGCTGTCTCTGGCGCTCTGGAAGATATACCTTAGGCTCGTCTTATGAAATACTTATGGCCGTGAATCATTCCGTCTATCTTGAGTAAGTGAGAAAGCCGTGTCTATGGGTTGTAGCTAGCTCTTGTATTTGAATATGCCTTTACACTTCCGCCAAACTTGAGGACGAGCTGCTTCCTTAGGAATCAATCTGGCCGCTTGTCGACCTTTTACTCGAACATTGCTTTGGAGATGCATCGCAGCATCTGGGACGTTGATATCACAAATATCACATGGTTGTGGTGCGGAGAAGCTTGGTGCCGGAAGCCTTGGCCTTAGGCCCACCAGGTCCGCCTCCCGCACTCCCCCTTCGCAACACAACTTTAATCCGCTGAATGGAATCCCCACCAAGAGTGGCCCCTGAACGGGTTCGAACTTGCACGACGGAAGATTGAATGACAGCATATCTACAACCGAGTCGCCCGCGCCCAGCTTGCGCCAATGGAAGATGCAGGCGACACCAAAAACGTGACACTGTCGCTCGACGACGATGACGGGGCTGCGGGACGGGCGCGCTCGGGAAGCACAAGCAACGGCCACAAGCGCAGCTCGTCCGGCTCGCTGCTGTCCAAATTCTCCTTTCTCCGAATGAACACGGGGACGCACCACACTACCGAACGAACGCACCCAGGCGGTGATAACCACGATGCAGAGGAATTCGCTTCCAGCCTGCAGGGTGGGAGGGCGATGTCGAGTGCTTTACAACAGCGGAGAACGCGAAGGAGAAGGGGCTCCCTGAGGAAAACTGCGCTGCTGGGGACACGATTCGACTATCGAGATAAAAAGGCTGCTCGCGGCGCGATCGACGTGTCACGAGCGGATGGCGATGCGCCACCGCACGATCAGACTGCAAACATGCTGATTCCATCCGCAGCCGATTCGGTCTCCATGCAAGATCAATCTACGTCTCTCAGGACGGCAGCGGCTCAAACAGACGAAAACAGTGCCAACTGGGGCCTCGTGCATGGCCAGCGCGAAAATCCGGCTGCCCCTGTGTCTCAGCGGTCACGGAAGGGTCACTCTAAGGAGAACGTGCATGGAGACGAGATTGGCACGGATGATGAGGATATGATTGCCCTTCCTCGCGTCAAGAATGCCAAGGCTGCCATCGCTCCTGGCTTCGGAAACTCCTCTACCAGCAGCACCAGCGGTGTTGCGGGATTACGTATGCCGACGCCCCCGTCGAGTTCGGATTCCTACTATGCTCTGCCAACAGACGCATCGTACAGAGCTGTGCATCGCACCAAGTCTCCCCTTGCGACGCATGTCATTGACCTCAAGCCCAGTCAAGAAATTGTCTGGGATTACTCCGAGACCGAGTGGTGGGGTTGGATCATCTTAATCGTGACTTGGCTGGTTTTCGTGGTGGGGATGGGCAGCTGTTTCGGCGTTTGGAGTTGGGCCTGGGATGTTGGTGAGACGCCCTATGCACCGCCAGAGCTGGAGGATGATCCTACATTACCCATTGTGGGGTACTATCCTGCCTTGATTATTTTGACGGCTGTCATGTCGTGGGTGTGGGTTGTCGTGGCGTGGGTGGGCATGAAGTATTTCAAGCATGCCAATATCACTGGGGATGATACATGAATGCTTCAAACCCTCTGTTCAGGGCAAATGACCGCTTGTGCCGTATCCAATACTGACATTAAATTCAACAATTGATCCGAAATCATAAATTTCATGACATGCCCAAAAAAAGAGATTTCTCCCAATCGTCCTCATCCAAACCCCACAGAGCCGATAGAGGTATCTCATTGCGCCCATTATGACATCTTAAAAATAAATGCGTTGAAAGCTCCATTCATTACCAATCACACAAGTCCCAATTTTTGGATATGCGACTAATTATCAGATCAATGCGACAGTGCGCACTGGTTGGATAATCGCACATCCAAATCGCCTAATCTTGTGCTAATAGTAGGATCCTTCAAAACCTCTGCTTCTTGAGGCTGAACCGTTGTCCCAGGCGCAGTGCTGACGAGGCCTTTGGACACGGCGTAGCATGAAGACCGATCCTGGTTGATGTCCTCAGTGTAGAATTCATCCAAAATGGGATGTAGAAGGACAGACTGCTTGTGGATTGTGACTATCGAGTTCGCAGGGACCGATACCCAATTATCTAGGAAGGACAGATTAGCTCGAGTAGGTACCTCACAGTAGGTGAGTGGCTCACGTCGTTCGAATGTGATGGGCTCACTAGCCACCAAAACAATATCTGCTCCTTTGTCGTGGCGCTCCATCTTGAAATGACCTTTGTCTTTTCCTTCTTTCCATTTCGTCCCCGACGAGAAATATAGACTAGCGGGCTCGTCCGTCTTGCTGCTGATATAACGGGTACAAACCACCGTATGGCCATCCGTCACAGCAAAATTGAGAAGACTGCGAGTCTCCACCCCGGAAACATTATGTCTCTTGGGAATATCCCGAATGAACTCGTTGATCTTTGCGATGGTCTTGACCATCACTTTTCGCAGTAGCGCCTGTCCAAAGCCCTCCGGCCCGGGATTCGAGCTGGGATCGACCCCTTCCTTCTCCAGAAGGTCGAGAAATAGCGCAAATGCCCATTCACTATCGGTCCCGCCTTTTACGCCGAGGTACCACTTATCCGCGAGCGAGTCGGCTAGCGTCCGCTTGATGTATTGCCAGCCTCCGATGCCGCCATTGTGCATCCACATCAGAGTCTGATGCTGGAAGGGGTGGCAGTTAGTATCGGAGAGCGTCCCCTCCGTCGTGGCACGGACATGCGCGAAGATGAGGTTCGAGCATGTCTTGGAGGCCAGGCGTTCCAGGTTCTCACAGTTCCAGGCGGGAAGCGTGGATGTGAATATGCAGGGCTCTGGGCCTAGCTTGGGATCAGTGTAGAACCCTACGCCGAAGCCATCACCGTTGACAGGTCGGCGATTATCCTGAGGTCCGACAAGTCAGCTATGCTTCGTTCAAACCAATTGGCAAACCAGAACGATGCTAGAACTTACCAGACGTAAGCGAGAGTCATAGGACTGTGTTAATATTGAGTGACTGGGTTCGGTCACTAGTTTGCTGAGACGAATCTCATGTCTACCCTTGTATACCTGGCGAAGAAGCGGTCAGTCTGGTAGCATGGTATAAAGAGTTGATACTTGGTCATACCAGGAAACGGCACATAATTCACGATGTAGAATAAATAGCTCTAAACAGTAAAGAAAAAACTGTAAAAAGTGTCCAGAATGAGGTTCAACTCAATAGAGACTTGTGAAGCTCCAAACGTCTATTTGGCTCTATGCCGTGCTTGCATGGCCGATGATGAAAGCCAGACCTTGTCTTCCACCATTCGCTTGCACAACAACCAATTGCAGCCCTTCTTTTCAAAGAAAATGTGTGGCAAGAGGAATTACTTGACAACCTAGTAATCTCTTGAAGAACATTCCTCAATGGTGACGCCTTCATGTATTCTTCATGGAGCCACACGTGACTCACGCCGTCTTTCTCCGGTGAACGAAGCGGCCAAAAGCGCAGGTCACGGGAATCTAATTGTGGAGATTCGCCTTCATCGCGGGACGGATTGTTGATTACATCAACCGTCATTCAAGTTACCCATCTTTCGACATAAGACAGCAGGTATCATCGCCATCCGCAGCTTACAGCTCGGAGATGATAAGTTATACTCTCCTTGGCTGATCTGTGGTGTATGAGTGTTCAAAAGCCATGAGCGGGAGGATACTCTCGCACCGTCTTGTTCCGCTGTTGCGGACGGGCCTTCTGGCCCGCCATGTCCATAATGCTGGCGCAAGAACTGGAGGGCTACTACGCTCGGAGGGAGGTGCTGCACTACGGGGCCGTGCTTGGCCTGTTGGAGCAAATGCAATTCACAATGTTCCTGCCGTGCGGACGATCTCTTTTGCACGGATACTTCCGAAGCTTGCTTTGAAGATGGTCAGAATACCGGCGATGTTTGGAGGAGCTATGGTCGCAGGCTTTGCTTATATCCAATACCAAGCCGCCCGTATGTCTTCGGCTACTAATTGCTAATGAATAATGTGACTTACTGACGACCTTTATAGAGGCAGGGAATTACGCAATCGATATATTCAAACGAGCGGGGGAGACGGCTGGTGGCGCTGCCTCGGGTCTCTTTCAAGGATTACAAAACGTTGCGGAGCAGACTCAGCGCGGCTGGCAAAAAACCACTGAAGACATTGAAGTCCCGGAATGGCTACAGAAGATCCTCCGCCTTGATGAAGGTTCACGCAATGGGAACGATGGTTCGTCCGGAGGAGGGGAGCCCCCTAAAGAAAGTCGAGCGGGTGCTGGTGTGGCTGGTGTGGCTACGGGCTCGGCTTTCGGTTACAGCCAGTCTGACGAAGATGACCTCCGGGACGCGAAACAAGTTGCCGAGGATGACCAGATGATGCTTCTTACGCGGAAGATGATCGAGATCAGAAATATCCTTCAGACCGTTGGACAGTCCGGTACCCTGACGCTGCCATCGATCGTTGTCATCGGTTCACAATCTTCTGGCAAAAGTTCCGTTCTCGAAGCGATTGTTGGACACGAGTTCCTGCCCAAAGGGACGAACATGGTCACGCGGCGGCCGATCGAGCTCACGCTAGTCAACACTCCAAACGCACAAGCAGAGTATGGAGAGTTTCCTGCTCTGGGCCTAGGGAAAATTACGGATTTCTCACAAATTCAGCGGACCTTGACCGATCTCAATCTTGCAGTTCCTGAACAGGACTGTGTCTCGGATGACCCGATCCAGCTTACCATATACTCCCCCAACGTTCCGGATCTTTCCCTGATTGATCTTCCGGGATATATCCAAGTTGCTGGCAAAGACCAGCCGCCAGAGCTTAAGCAAAAGATTGCCGACCTCTGCGACAAGTACATTCAGCCACCCAATGTGATTCTCGCAATTTCCGCCGCGGATGTTGATTTAGCCAACTCAACCGCTCTGAGAGCGAGTCGCAGGGTGGACCCTCGAGGTGAGAGAACGATCGGAGTCATCACAAAGATGGATCTTGTCGACCCGGAGCGAGGATTTAGCATACTTTCGGATCAGAAATACCCCTTGCGTCTGGGCTACGTGGGCGTTGTATCTCGAATTCCTCAGACGACGGCTCTGTTTTCCAGGGGTAGCGGCAATATCACTAGTGCGATTCTCAAGAACGAGAATGCCTACTTTTCAGCTCATCAAACCGAATTCGGCCCTCAGTCGGGTGTATCAGTGGGTGTATCTACACTGCGAGGCAAACTCATGCATGTTCTTGAACAAACGATGGCATCAAGCCTAGCGGGTACTAGGGACGCCATCAGCCAAGAACTGGAGGAGGCGACGTACGAATTCAAAGTGCAATATAACGATCGGCCGCTAAGTGCCGAATCATATCTTGCTGAGAGTCTGGATAGCTTCAAGCATTCTTTCAAAGCGTTTGCTGAAAACTTCGGTCGACCTCAGGTTCGCGAAATGCTGAAACATGAGCTTGACCAGCGAGTCATGGACATTCTGGCGCAAAGATATTGGAACAAGCCAATTGAGGATTTGGCCGCGTCGATGCCGGAGTTAGATCCTCTCAGCGACCTTCCCAAAGCGGATGCCGAGTCGCAATATTGGCGCCGTAAGTTAGACGCATCGACCTCCTCTCTGACAAAGTTGGGAATCGGCAGGCTTGCGACTACTGTTGTTGCCAATGCTATTCAGAACCACGTCGAACAGTTACTGGCGAATTCTACATTTGCAAATCATCCTTATGCGCAGAAGCAGATCATGGAGGCTTGCACTAGCATCCTAAACGACCGCTTCTTCAGCACTAGCGACCAGGTTGAAAACTGTATCAAGCCTTACAAGTTCGAAATCGAAGTTGAGGACCCAGAATGGGCAAAGGGCAGGGAGAATGTCAGCCGGGTACTGAAGGAGGAGCTCAAAGCTTGCGACACTGCTTACCGACAGGTTGAAGAGGCCGTTGGAAAGAGGAAATTCAAGGATGTGGTGGCATTTGTCGACAAAGTCAGAAAGGGCGAAGTAGTCCTGGAAGGCGACGGCGCCGCTGGTGCAGGCGGATTCAGCTCCGCCCTGCTGGATAAAGGTATGTTGCGTCTTTCGCAGGTGACCGTTCTTGCCGCAGCACTAACGCAGAGAACAGGCCGGGAAGGTGTCTTCCTGCGTGACCGTGCTGACCTGATCAAAATGCGCCTGCTCGCCATCCGTTCCAAACAATGCGCGTCAAAGAAGAATAAATACTACTGTCCAGAAGTCTTCCTTGACGTGGTTGCAGATAAGCTCACGTCCACGGCAGTCCTCTTTCTCAACGTCGAGCTGCTCTCCGAGTTCTACTACAACTTCCCCCGCGAGCTGGACATGAGACTCGGCCGGCACCTCTCCGACGCTGAGGTGGAACGATTCGCACGAGAGGACCCGCGCGTCCGGAAACATCTCGACGTCATCCGGAAGAAGGAGCTGCTCGAACTTGCCCTGCAGAAGATCGAAAGTATCCGACAGCTTGACGGACGGAGCAAGCAGAGAAACGCGGATCGCCCCTTGGCGGCCAAGGAGCAGAGAAGCCGTGGATGGAACCTGTTTTGATTGATTGATTGTCTATTTCCTTCGTGATATCCCATACTCCTGTCCTTTGCAACTACATACCATACAACATGGACCATATCCCCTTCACCTACCCCCTCGCATTTCTCCTCTCAGTCCAGCTGTTCATGTTTCCTTTTCCATCGCCCTGATCAGAGTCAATACCTTCTGGATCGGTATTCTTTCTCGTTTCTCCATTCTCTTTTCCCCTTGGGATTCCCGTCCTTCCTCCTCAGTCTGAATGTAAAATACTTAGGTACAGAAGTCGAGTTCTGAACTGGAACACTAATAGAAGACAGATATAGACACTTTTTTGGTATTTGAACTCATCTTTTATGGTCGACAGGGCTATATCGACCACATGTAGGACAGTCAAGCAGACAATAGCAAGCATGTAGCAAATCACATGACCTCGATTATTTCCATTTGCCAAGCACAATGCAATATTAAAGCAAACAGACATGGCTGACAACAGTTCAAGCATCAGAGACAGATCGAAGATGCGAATCATACAAAAGGGATAATGGCCGGATCTAATGTCTAAACAACCCCATCGCCAGTCTATCTAATTCATACACAGACAAAAGAAAAGGACAGAAAGTTACATTTTTCTCCACTTCCTTGACCAATGGGTCAGATCAGTGGATCTCTCGGCGGCTTTGGCCTCGAAGGAAGGCGACCGTGGCGGACGTATCATGATGATGGCGCCCTCAACAGGGTGGAGATGGAGAAAGGAAGAGAAATTGGTGGGTAATCATAAAGCGGGCGTAAGGGAACGGAGATATTGTTGAAGAAGACGGAGGGAAAGCGCTTTCGCTTCAAACCGTGGACGTAAGGGTATGTCGAAGGTACAGAGGATAAACGATCCCCAGTTTTTGGGGGGGAAAGTAGTCATTTACTCCCGAGAGACGTCACGTCCAAAGATCTTGGCCTTGAGCCAGTCGGCAGCGACCAGGACACGGTTACGTGCTATGGAAGTTGTTAGAAAAAGAACGATCTCGTAATACGTAGAATCAAGTAGGCACTTACTGCTGAAGCACATGCTCAGGTAGGCACTGCGCCAGAAGAGGTAGGTGACTGTTCCACCACTCGCGATGTTGCCACTCAGCCAGCTGATATCTGCAACCGCACGCTCCTTTCCAATATAAGCCAGACTTCCCTGGTGAGAATACTGGAAGGGACCGATCTGCTTGGTTCTCCGCAGCTGCTTCTGGCGCTCGCGGATCTCGTCGAAAATCTGGTTGCGCTCCTCCTCGCTCTTAGCCTGAGCCTGAGCCTCGGAGAGCTTCTTCAACTCCTTCTCGATAGCCTCAGTCTTGGCCATGGTGTTGAAAAGCCGGGCGAGGAAAGCACCTTCCTGACCGGCAACCTGGGCTGTGGGGGCATAGTTGGTAACTGCACAGTCACCGACGGCCCAGACGTTCTCTGTACCGTTGACAACAAGGTACTCGTTCACTGCAAGACCACGACGCGAGTCCTTCTGAGCAGGGATCTGATTCATCAGATCCCGGACAACATTACGGACAGCGTTACCAGTGGCCCAAACCAGCAGGCCATAGGGAATAGTCTCCAATTCCTTGGTACCGTCGGGCTTCGTCACCTCAGCCTCGATATACTTGTCGGTAACATTCTTGACCATGGTCTTAGTGCGGATGGTAATGGCTTCTTCCTTGAAGGTCGATTCCGTGTAGTCGATCAGTTGCTTGGAGAACATGGGAAGAACATTGGGCAAAGCTTCGACGAGGGTAACGTGGAAATTATCCTTGATCTCAGGAATCCACTTCTTCAGGTCCTCATTGAAGAAGTCCTGCAGCTCACCAGCGAATTCAACACCGGTAGGGCCACCACCAACGACGACCATGTGCAAAAGTCGCTTGACTTCCTCCTCAGGCTGATCCTTGAACATAGCGGTCTCGACGCAGTCCATGATGCGCTTGCGGATCTTCTGCGCGTCACCCACTTCCTTCAGGAAGCAGGAGTGCTCCTTGACACCCTTGATACCTGTAATTGCGCCGTTAGCTACGTGTTCCGATCGAATTGCACTGTAAAGCTTGCTACTCACCGAAAGTAGCGTTTTCGGCACCGACACCAACAACGAGCATGTCGAAAGGCACCTCTGTGTGAGAGATGTCACCCTTGATCTCAGAATCGTCACTGATGTAGACAACGCGTTTCTCGTAGTCGATCTTGGTAGCTTCGGCTTCGTAGAATTTCACGTGGGCCTTCTTCTGGCGGAGAATGTTACGAATTGGCTCCATGATCGAGCGGTGCTCGACCTGACCAGTAGTGCAAGACGGGAGGAGAGGAGTAAAGAGGAAGTAGTTTCGAGGGGAGATGACGACGACATTGTAGTTCTCGGTATCGAGTTTCTTCAGCAGAGAAACTGAACCCCATCCCGTACCTGCAATTGCAATCACCGAGTCAGTGGTTTCATGTTGTCAGGGCCACGTTCGTGACGCGACCCATTGGCGGCAGACAAGGTAAGGAACGCAACATACCGAGGATGACAAGGGTCTTCTTGGTCGGGTCGGGTGGGAGCTGTTCAATGGGATGGCGCGATTCATAGATGCTGTAAACGAGGGCGCCGGCGAGACCGACACCGGAGAGCCAGGTGAGACGCCAGGCCCAGCGCAGGAACCTGAATCGCTTCTTGGGTTTGGGGGCAGGAGCCGCGTCGGCGTAGGAGCGCCGGAAGGTACGCTGGACAGACTGCTGCGAGAAATTACCGGATCTCAGAGGACGTGCCAACCGGAGAGTGAGGGCAGGCGATCGCGTCGAAAGCGACCTGCGCGACAGCGACGACAACTGCATGATAGAGGGTGACGCCATCTTGGAGCGGATCACCATGGAACTTCCAACCATTGGGAAGGTCTCGATCGCACCTAGGCGAAAGGGGGGAGGGAAAGGAAGGGGAGAGAAGAGACGAAAACCCACAAAGGGAAACCCAGTCTACAATGGATGTTGAATTTCAGATAAGCACGACAGAAAAAAAGAAAGAAGAGAGGGAGGGAAAAAAAAATTAAAAATCGAAAATAAAAATGAGCAATGCCGAGCTTAGCTTGAGGCGATCAGTCTCAGGAATGACAGAAGACTAAGGTAAGGTATGACTGCGAAGGTGAAGTTGTTAAGCTGTTTTGGGCGAATCGGTGTGTCCTCCAGGCCTTCAAAACGTCCTTCACCTCGAGACTTCTTCACGTTTGAGTAACTCTCTTTTTGTTCTTGTTCTTGTTTGGGAGTTCCGGTGGAGCCGTTGGACCTTCTTTTGTCGCGCTACCTTTTTCCCTTTCACTTTTCACTGCTTTGCTTTTCCGCTTTGGAGCTCTCTGGCCGTGGTTAAATATGGGTGGATTCCGGGTCCAAACGGGTCAAGGAGCAGCAATCGAGAGTTCTGATGGGCCCGAGAAACAAGGCTACTCTCGTTTCTGGGTCTCCCTTCTCACACCGACGCCTTCGAATTGGAGTCGTGAGGAGAAACTCGCAGAGTTTTTTTTCCCTTGTGAGGAGAAGATAAGCGTCAAGTCTATGTGGTGAGGGGTTAATTGGAGTGTGGTATAAGCAGTCTCTTAAGGTTACAGCAATGACGATTACGATTACCTATATATTCGTACTGCGCGTATAAATAGCAACACTGCGATTCTAGAAAGATACTTGGAAAGCTGTTGCTTTATCTCTGCGACTGATCTCATATCTACATCTTGGTGCTTCCCAATGGGCTAAATATGGAATATTGTCGTGTCCTGCTAAACTCCCTACCTCGGTAGAGAAGGTACCCTCTGTCTATATTCGATAAACAACCTAAAACTATTCTCTCAATTATATAACAGCCGGTTCACCATCACGACGGTGACGTCGAAACACAAAAGTTGATCCTCACCAGCTCCTGCGGATTATTCCCTGCCCTACGGAACTACCGGGATCACCCGCAGTCCACATGTGTCTAGATAATCAGCTCTGTATCCATGTTTGGCAGCCATGCCCTCTGCTGTCATGCTAGAAATAGGTAGTTATCTAGCGTCTGTGGCCAGCAACGATGACATTCGCAAGCTCCACTAATTCTCGTAGCTCCGTTTCTTCCCTCGTCTCTTGTCATTCGTTCATCTTCCTCTGAAAGACAAGGGGTCGGCAATTCCAACAGAGCAAGTAGCTTTCAGCCACCAGCATAATTAGATTGCTTCAAATCACTACTCCTTAGCACTTGACAAGTAGACAGTCAGTGTAGAGGCCTGTGTGGGGTACAAGCATCCCCAGCTGTTAATTTTCGGACCTGAACTACGGGCATACCAGGATATCTAGCACTTCAGTCACTTAGACGCAGCACTATGCACGGTGAGGTTCCAAGATCGGAATATTGTATGATTGAAAAATGCCAGTTTAACCTGGACCAGACCCTCTCAAAGGAGGTAACAAACGCCTAAGTATGCAAATGCAAGGTGTGGTGGTAATAGTGTATAGGAGGACAGATCAAATATAAGGTAGCAATGGAGTTGGAACAGACACCAGTGTCATGCGTCACACAGAATGCCACCAGCTCACGAAATTCCGCCTCGGCACCCGATATGGACAACGGTAATCAGAATGTAGTCCATCTATGATGCTAAACGCCGTGACAATGCAAGTCGTCAAAAATGTAGATGTTGTGTACAAAATACAGCTCTGGGTAAGAAATGAAAGGCATCCTTCTCATGTCAATGGTCGTGAAAGGTCGTGAAAGGCCATGTTCAACTCGAGTAGTTTGGAGTTGGATGGAAATTCGGCTGGATGAAGGGTCCTTGTGGCCATGCTTCATGATGAAGATAGGGCAACAGGCCTGTTTTACGCTCCGCGGCTGTCTTTCCGAGCGGCTGGTAGTGCATGTGGTCAAAAGGAACGCTGCGCTGCTGTTGGAGGGATGTCGACGGAGGTGGAATGAGTAGGGTGTTGACAGCGCGGACAGGTCGGTAAGGGGAGTTTCGGTTTGCCAGAAAGAAAGAAGGTGACAGATGTGTCTGAGGGGTGTGTACAGAGTACGCCGATACCGCTGGTGATACTGTCGCCGACGACATCCCGTAGGGACTTGCGTGGTATCTTCCAGGATCGGGTAGCGAGATTGGGGTATGGTAGATACCATTCAAGACGGGCGGCACGGTGGTGGTCACATGTGGGACCGGCGGCGCCCAGGTCGTGGACGGACCGTACGTAGTCGGAGGCATAACGCGAGCAGTAGTAGAGGGTTGTTGAGAGGTTGTTGCGGGAATGCTTGGGACCAGTGTGTGTGAAGAAACAGGCAGATTGGGACGTGGTAGATGGGGAATAGGTCCAGGGATGAAAGCCTGGTGTGATGAAGGGGCAGACGTGGGTGTGACAACCGGTGGCAGGGCCGGGAGGCTTGTCATGGCGGAAGTTGGCGGTAGGGTAGAAGCTGGTGGAATAATCTGGGGCATGGCAACTCTCTTTGCGGGATGATCATCGACTTGTTCGTCCCGAGTTCGTTTGCGAGGGTTGGCGAGCTGAATATCACTACCAAGCTGAGGAAGAGGGGCATAAGTAGTATTGACCGGTTGGTTCCACGCCGCCTGAGGGCGAACAGGATCAGATGCCGGTGGAGACGGTAACTTGGACGGAGTCGACGACGAAAGCTGAGATGTTGGTGGGAGACTAGGCGAGAACCGCAAAACAGGAGTCGTAGGGCTCAACTCGAGCTCATCTGGGATCACAATTGCCCTGTTGAAGAAGTCTGAGAAGACGCCAAGTTTGGTGTGCCATTGAGCCCATTCCTCCTCTGACGCATAGAGATTGTACCGCACATTGCTGAGGAACTCGACTTCCATCACGTGGATTTCCTGCACTGGGATACCGGAAACCTCAGCCCACGTCTTGTTGGTATAGGTGTTGTCATCGAGAACTGGAGAAATGAGTCAGCTTTCGTTCACAAGGCTGATGCCACACAAATGGATCAGTACTGACATTTGTTTCCAAGCATGAGGGCGATGGTCATCAACCGAAATTCACTGCCCTTCTTTCCCCGCACCGCAGGGTTGAACTTCTTCAATCGGTAGATGAACATGAGCGCCAGTAAGACAACATTCTGGCTAACCTGTGTCGTCGACAGAATGTTCGTTACCCACTTCTTGAAGCCGGGAGTAGGAAACGCCTCAGGAACAAGCGAAGGTAGTGCATTCACACAATCCTCGATGGTCTTCAACTTTGATGTGCTCTCGAACCAAAACAAACAAGTCATCTGCAAGATGATAAAGTCAGTCGTTTGAGGCGTATGAACCGAGCTGTCTTGATTCTTACCTGCGCAGCGAACTCAGACAGGCTTCCTTTGCTGTCGTTGATCGATGACGGAATTTGTAGGTAAGACGTCACCGAATTCGCGCTGGCCTTCTTCTGGCTTGCTTGCACGGAAGCTGGGGCATTGTGGGCAGATGGAGGCTGACTCTGCGATTTGATCGAAGGTATCATTGCGGACGAAGAGTCATAGCCGTTGCGAGTATAAGGGAGCGCTCTAACATAGGGGGGAAGTGTGATTGCATCATGTTTGCCTCCATAGCTGGACGGTGGGAGAGACTTGTAAGCCACCCCGGTCATGTCGTTTGGGGGAGTTGGCAGACCGTCCCTGAAGGGAGCAGTCCAGCGATTCTCAGAGACCTCCGAAGCAGTCCCTGGATATTGCCTGAATATTGATGCCGAACTGTCCTCGTACGGATGGTATTGGGTAGTGGGGGTTATCGGAGCCGCGGCGGAGGGGAAGTACTGCGGAGCGTATATCATCGGAGGCATATGGCACGAAATGGTGAGTGTGGATCGAATAAGGAGATTGCGAAAGAAGCTCTGCAGGACACGCTTGTCATGGGAGTCTCATTCCACCTCTATGAATATCTTTTGCTGTTCAACCTTGCTCGGGATCCGAATTCACCAATGTCTCTGGATGCAAGCCCAGCTCCAATTGGTTGGAAGATATAGAAACAAGATCAACGGCTCAAAGGGATTCAAGGGACAACTGAAGGAGTGGATGATTTTTATCTGAGCTGGTATAATAGGAAGTTGTGGGGGACTCTGTAGATAGGAGGATGACAACAACCGATCTGGTGAATGTTGACCATGCCTTGTCAATGGAATGAAGGCACTGAAGGGGGTGAGGTAACTTGAAGAAAGGCCGATCCAGAGCGGGCAAGAAAACAGCACAACACTGGTCTAGAGTAAAGCAGTCATAGAAGACTTCAGCATGAGAAATGTAAGTGCCAGCAGGAAGTTGCCAGTCCGCCCAAGTTATAGAAAAGGAAGTATGTCCAAGGAGATATAGATGTCGACGCAAATAAGGCTAGTGAATGAAAGTCTAAAAGGACAATGAAGTAGAATGGATTGAAATTAAAGATCACAAACGTGAATAATAATGTGTTTTTTTAAAAAGGAAAATAATCATTAGAAAAGACTTGAGCCTTCTATGGATCCAAACCATATAAGAAGAAAATAATCATCATGAAAAAACCGAAATTATTGGAAATGAAAATGAAAAGTAGTCGGAGCAGTAGTGAAGGTAAAAAAAAGGTAATAATTGAAGGATGAGATCAAGACATCATCCCTCATCCAGCAACATAACTAAATGTTCATATCACAACACCACTTCTTACTCCGCTCGACGAGCCAGGGTCGGTTAGTCCTCGTCCAGAGAAGGTGGTGTGTCCGCTGTGTCCACAGTCCAAGAGTTGTCCATACAGGACAGACAGAGTTTGGCCCGGACGCAGGTCCAGAGGGTTGATCCTCCTTCCTGGACTCGTTTGGGTCGGTTCCGGTTTGGTCATCGTTGATCCAGGTTGATTTGTCTCTGCTTTGTCTTGGGAGAAAGAAAAAGTGAAATACCGGTTGATGTCAGAGCCACAGGGAATTAAGTGGATGCACTACTACTACTACGATTACTGCTGCTACCGAGGAGTGGAAAGGTAACCAAAAGTCAGCTGCACTAGACCATATTAGTCGTGAGACTCAGGACTCAGGAGGGGATTGGCAAAATTTCATGCTCCATACTTACTCCGTATTATTATTAGTCAGGCAAGGCCTGAGAGTGAAAGAAAAAGAGGGGTTGGAATCTAGACGATGATTGAACAGTTACCAACATATGCCATGCCTGACTCTGTATGGAGTAGAGGACCCATAACAAATCCAATAATAAGTCCAGTTTAGCGTCGCTTCTGCAACCGTCGTTATGTGCCGCCTGACGTAAAAAATAATGGAATGCATCAGGAAAAAGAAAAAAGAGAGGGGAAAGCTAAAGGAGAAGGGGCGGCATTGCTCAACAAGCCCGGGAGGCACGGGAGAAGGACTGTAAGTAAACGAAGGGAGGTTTGTGCACTACTACAAGTCTACAACTACTATGTGGATTGATCGCTAGTTTCTAGCCCAACCAAGGCGGAAGCAAAAGGAATGAGTAAATAATTACTCCGTAGGTAGTTCATTTCCGTAAGCACGGTTTACGGAAGTACTCTGTAACCATCATACAATTCGTCTCGGAAGTTCACTGGTATGGGCAGATGAGGGGATGGAACTATGGATGGATACGGAGTACTTCGGACCAGGCTTTGTAATTGGTCCGTAAATGTGGCTTCCAAAGTTACCTTACTGTGGCATCTGTGGACTGTGACCAGGCTAGAAGTCAGGGTAGGCCAGAAGATAGGCCGGCAGCAAGGTGGGCTGGCAGCTTAGTACAAAATGTTTGAGTATGGCAAGGGTTGGTTAACTTGGTTGAGCCTGTATCTCTGCCTGGGCGGTATGGATGAGTGGGATTGTGGTCAATGGATCAGGAGGTGAAAAATGCATGCGTAAGGTAGCCCAGTATCATTCTGTATGGTCGTGTGTCAGACGAGAACTGATTTGGGTAGCCTGGTATGAATGGCCGCCGACAGTTGGATAATCTGGCCCCGTCTAACCGCAAATAGATAGGCAAACGGCGCTAACGGAGAACAGATGAAGGGCGATTACCGTACTTGTACAGCGCGTCCTGTACTACTGTGTCACAGGGAGAAAAGCATGAGGATGGAAATAATGTGAGGCTTAGCAGATCCCAGCATTTGTAAACCCACTTGCAGCTTAGAGCGCAATCAAAGAGTCGGAAGTCAGAAGAAAATTAAATAAAAAAAAATAAAATAAAAGGTTTCAGCCAGGTATTGATCCCCTCCACCTTGGTTGTCTAAGAATGGGGAGCCAGAGCAACGTTGGATATTTTGCCTCGTATCGAAACTGGCTGGACCTTTGGATGTAAGGCAGGCAGCCCCGATAATCATTGGATGGATGAGTGCACAAAAGGACCCAGAAAGGAGGCGTCTCTCATAGTGACGAGCCTATTAGCGGCGGAGGACCGGAAAAGTTCCTCCAAAGAAGATCAGTCCAATAAGTTGTGTGTAACTCTGTTGTCTCTTAGCCCTCAGGCTCAGTAGAGACTCTCGGCAACTTCTGGGCAGGCAGCAAGCGGCAGAAACAGCGGTACGCTTTGCCCCTTCCGTAGTCCGTACAGCTTACAGCCAACCTGACCTGCTCACCTACATACGTAGGCTCTTTGTACTCCGTACAGACAAGGTAAATAACCTGGGTTTTACTGTGATGGGCGGAGTGCTCAGCTCGCTAGCCCGCCACATAATGGTAATTTACCGCTTAAGTCGAAGATGATGGTTACCCAGATGATCAATGTATCCATTACCCACAATTTCTTTGCGATTCGTCTCGCTATGACTTGTGATATTGTTCCGTGCTTAATCCGAACCACGAAATTGAATTACCATAGAGGAGTCAAACACCTCCAAATCCTACAATTTTCTACGGAGTACGGAGATACAAGGGTCTTTGCACATCCGTAGATTTGGCTATGATTATCGGGGATTCCCGCGGCTATGATGATATTCGACGCTGACGCGATCGCCGGGATAGGTTTTGGCGATATTACCAGTTTCCACTACTGAATCAGCTGGCCGAAGCAAATAGATGATCAAGATGTACTCGTGCTATCTAGAAAGTCCGTCTAAGCCAAGGATCCATCCTGACAGTCATGGACAAGCTGAGTCGCCGGCTGCCTGTGGCTGTTTTTCCTTTCTGGAGTCGGAATTATCCTTGTTAGTTGTTACTGTGGAGTCGCGTTATCATCAAACCTATCCAAAGACATTCTAAAGAAAGTGAAAGTGGAAGGCGAATTCATTATTTCCATGGTTTGAGGTGATGATGGTGATCATACACTTGCGCGGCCTTTAGCAGGCAATAATGAAAATAATAATAATGAATAGAGAGTCGACCTATCGCCGTTCCAAAATCCAAAGACCCTAGCATGGGTAAGGGCGCGGAACATTGATAGCACTGAACTTGATAGTAGTGCTACAAGCTTGCAAGTACTAGGAGTATGCATGTGAGCAAGAGCCATATCACTTTTGCTTCTTTCAATACCTCATCGGGGATGTCATTCCGTGCAGGCCAGCTCCTGTAAGCTCCAGTATTATGTAGGGACACGACGACGTGCTACATGTTATTTCCCTCCTGGAGACGTCTTCTTTCAGCAGACACGAATCCTATCCAATCGTCCCAAACCGATGATTCCTGCCTTGATTGGCGCAAATCCGGCGGTAATCAAGGATAGAAGTGTCGGACTAGGCTCGGGCGGTTTGACTTTGCAAGTCCAATTGATTTCCGATCACTATTGACTATGTCAATTATGATGATGATGCTGCTGCTGATGGCGCTGAGCGAGCAAGGTCAATTTCCGACTGTGGAAGGCGCTCGGCATTACCTTCGCTCGCGACTCGCGAGGCGCGGCCGAGGACGGGACACGAAAGTGTCTTTGAAAAGCTGGTGGTCAATCAATATAAGATGGTGCGTAAATAGCCCACATGGCCATACAAAGTGGATGAGTGCCATATCAATCTTCGTCTCTCATTTCCTTTTTTGTCTCACCCCAAGATCATGGGTCATGACTTGATAATGGTATCGTCAACTGGCCGAACGCGACTACGTATCTTTAGAATGTCAAGTTCCGTCGTAACAGATCGAACTTGTTTTCTCCGCCGACGTCTATTTCTCCCAAACCTCCTAAGAGAGG
The DNA here is from genome assembly GCA_011319215.2 of Scortechinia acanthostroma. NCBI lineage: Eukaryota > Fungi > Ascomycota > Sordariomycetes > Coronophorales > Scortechiniaceae > Scortechinia > Scortechinia acanthostroma. Next base: position 32,524 of record JAABUG020096112.1, read on the forward strand.
GGCTGAGGCCTGAGGGGAGTGACAGCGCTCAGGGGCCTCGGGGCTTCATGTAGCCTGTAGGCGCATGGTGTAAAACGTAATAATGTATCTACAAAGTAGCCTAGGGACTTCGGAGGGACTCAATCGAGTACTCCATACAGCGTACGGCGTACTGTAAAGGTACTCTGGTTTTCTGATAGTTCAGTTCAATAATCGATAATAGTGACGCGGTATGGTGCAGATCTTACGCATATCTAGGACAGACGTCCGCGAGCATTACTCCGTATTCTGCCCGCATGCAACATCTCTGATTCGTCCAATACTCCAGAAGCGGCTAGCCGTCTTGAGATCGAGGTCTATCTTTTGACTGCGGACTGAATGATACTTCCTTCCAGTTTACTCCAACCCGATGAGCCTGGCACATACGAGCAAGGAAGAATACGATTGGAACAGCCACGGGATGATATTAAGGTAGGATTACTAGCTCTTGTGTCGGTCCATCATGTTACAGAGCACTAAAATACGTATTACGGAGTAGATCACGGTGATTGATACTTTATCTGCCTTCAAGGTAAGGTGCCTAGGGAAATGAACAATTACAGAGTACCGTAACGATGAATATCTCGTGATGTTACGCTGCCTCGTCGAGCAACTTCCGGCCTCGCGCTCATTGTCAATCACTCCAATTTTACGTCAGTTTAATACAGGGTATCAATGCACCGCAAATTTACATATGATATCAAAGAGTGGTCCTGTTCAAACCAAAATGATGGAACAAGGTAATCTATATTTATTGGCTGTTTCTTGAAGGCCAAACTAAAAACAACATGCTCCGTAGGACTAGGTACGTTAAGGTACCTTAGCCTCCGTATCTGATCTCATATCTTCAAGAGCATTGATTGGCTTGTCGCTACCGGTGACGACTAGCTGAGACTTGGGAATTCAGACTGTTTCCGATATTGAAAGACACAGAACAAAGCATGATCCATCCTCTACGGACTACGCACTGAAAAGGGAACGATGACTTGTTGTCAACATTGCCCACGGCTGCGTACGGAGTAGATAGTCCATAAAGAATCGATACAGCCTTCAAGAGTTCCCGAAAGAAAGCCATGTTTTTTTAGTCTGAGGTCGAATCACACCACAAAGGTTAAACAACAGAAGCCCAGACCACCAATAAAGTGTACGCTCAGTGTCAGGTTCGGTGTTAACCTTGGGGCTAAAGCTGCGCATCTGTACGTCTTGACCTGTTTGGCCTCTCCTTTGTGTCAAATGCTTCAGCCTTCCCTCTCTTGTCTGGTGGGCCGGGCTTCGTGGTGTATGCATCCAAAATACTACTCCATACCCATATATAGGGGTCACTGCATAGCGGATAAGTGCCGCCAGTCAAACCGTCTTGAAAGAGGCAAGAGCACGAACACAAAGTTACCAAATTCATAGTCAAGTCCCAACGATCGGCTCCGTCTTGAGTTCGTTCTAAACTTGGATCGCCTCTTGACTGCTGCAAATAATCAATAATCCTATGCCCAGGTGAAGGGATGTTCCAGAACATCCAGAAATGAAAGGTGTCCAGTGTCCACCATCTTGCAAGCGCGTGCCACAGTGCAACAGACAAGCTGAGGGCTGGGGGTTGTTGCATTTTCTTAGTCTCAATGCAAGTCAATATCTAGACGGCCCTGAGCATCGTCATCATCTTGAAAATCGACCAAGTCGGTGTTTGTAAAGAACGAATAGCAGGCCGCTAGCGGATCTAGACTGGGGCTTGAAAAGAATCCTTGGATCCGGTTGATAGTGGTGGACTGGTGGTCATCTCAGCCATTGGAGGACGCCGTAGTTCTCCATCAAAGGGGCGGATGCCGGATGGCGACCTCGCAGCCTCTCTAGCGATGAGCCAGCATCAGAATTCGGCTCGCATGACAGAGAAGAGAAAATAATGGAAACGGAGAATCACGCTTGACTTGTTCGGGAAAGTCAAACTCAGAGGACGACAGGCCTAAAATCGAGCTGCGGTTGGTCCGTTCATGTGCGCCTGGGTCCCGCAGACTCGCGGTTGCATGGGCCCAAGACCAGAAGAAAAAGCAAAGACAGAATGACCCAAGGAAAAAGGTCTAAACCGGAGGCGGCGTTTGTCAAGGTAACAATGATGATTATGCTTTGCTGGCGGGCAATGTAGCGCCCCATAACTCTGTACACCACTACTGTCGTCGGTCAGGCTGGGCAAAGTGCAGGGGGCAGACGGCAGAATTGCCCTCTCAAGAGTTTGCCGCGATCGGCCTCAGGCCCAACTTTCAAGGCTTTGTCAATATTTCTTGCCAGTCACGAAATTATCGTACGGTAATTATGCTCAGATATCTGACCTTCGCTGGCTGAAGTCATACCCAGTTTGAGTGGCCAATCAGATTAGTAATATTTGGTCGCCTCAAGTTATTTCCTGACCATTCGGAACCATCGGGGACTGGAGTCAACATTCGCAGCCTTGAGTTCGTCAGTACGGTCTATCTACGGATACATAGTATGGAAGATTGTGTCAGGCTGGGCAAAAATAATCAAAATCCAAATAGAAGTTGTTACAGCTGAGGGTCATTGGGTTGCCACAAGATTGGCCTGTGGCACTGAAACTTGCGGTAATCTCTCCTTCAAGTTGTTCGAGACTTCACCGCATCGGGCTTTTCTTCCTACGAGTACAGCTTGTCATTTCGGTTTGTTAATGGTTCAACGAATCTAACACACTGCCACTGTGGGAATATCCAAATCAAACACTATTTGCCCCATACCTGAAGTCGGAATCGTCTTATTGACTTGTTAATCCTTATCTAGATACCTGTCTGATTGTTACTGTTTTGCAAGCGGTCATCTTAACCTAACTTACTGCCATTACCTTTAGGTATCAGTCTGTACCATGATGAGGCACTACTGCAGTTGGAACTATGGAATAGTACGCAAGATGCAATAATCCTGACCCCTAGCAAATGGCAATATTCTCTAGGAGTGGTCTATGACTTGCTCACTCTTACAGTTCAGCAGAAACTGTGTCTCAGCTCCCGAGTACCTATGTATGGCTGCAGACTGCAGAGTCTCTACATATCTACCGTCTAGTTCCGGAGTGGATCTCACCTCAAGTCTTTAGATTCATATCAAGAGGATTGGTACGTATTTGCAAACCACCAGACTGGAACAAAAAGGCTTGTCCCCTGTAAACTAAATCTGCCGTCCTCATTTCACTTACTTTATCTTGATCCGAAATGGTTCAATCCGGTCGTATCTCCATGTAGGTAGTAGCCTAGTATCCATCTGTTAGAGGGAAACGAGGTTCATCGGAGAATTTTCCTATTGTAACTGCAGCCCCTTGCAAATGTGCACATGTTGCCCCGTGGGTTGTCATATCCAGGTCATTTATCACCTTGCAGCTCTCCTGGGTCACCAGGTGAGCAGTAAGATGTATGCAAGGACTTTAATGAGGATGGTACTCCTTTTCTCAACTACCACATAAGGGACTATGTATCTTGCCAGGGACAACTTTACAACCCTTTCACAGGATAGGTGGCTGATTTTCTAGTGCACACCCTACTACCTCTCTAGGCTCCTTACATTACTTTTCTTCAATCCTGGCGGCTCGAAACTTCATCAGCAGCACATCTCTTCGAAGGCCAACGCACACAGATTTGACTGATGATCGATCACTTGTGTTTTCATCTTCTCGCTTGAGTAACTTTGATCCTCTCCAAGGCGTTGGTGCTTGTGCACACTCAGAATGGTGTAGAGTAGATAGACAAAGACCCGGCTGTGAGGGAGACTCGCACCTCGCTGTTTCTCGTCCAGGCCCCATCCTCGTGCAAGGATCAGTGGAACGTTGTCTCAAGTTGAGCGATTCGAGCCAGCACACATGAGGCTTCCGTCTGCCAAAGCGTCGACGCAGTCGCAGGGTGTTTGAAGTATGAGTCTTGAATCATCACGATCGTTCTTCAAAGATCCGTGTATCACGCGCTGAGACCGAGGTTCATAGATGAGCAGAGACGCTTGTCGGATCTCATTAACAACAATTAACAGCCGTAAATGTATAACCGATGACATGGTCAGCAACGAAGAGACCGTGCAACACCAGGATTCCTCGGGGGATGTTCGATTGCTATAAAACCTGAAATGATGATATACTTCGTACCGCAAGCAACGATCATTGTGATACAGGTCAATATTCCACAGTGAATACTACGCGTAAATGACAAGCCAACAACTTGTGGTATATTGACCATAGTTGTCATGACAATGATTCTGTCCCACAGTAGATCATGATATTACCTCCAGTTTTGTTCATTATCCGGATAAAAGAGCAGGTGAAGATAGTCAAGGCGTACGAATCCTGTTTCACATCTGGATCATGGAAATTGGAACTGATGAGCATCTGACCTAAATATAGCACAAGGACTTGTCCGCAGTCCAGACCTATACATTCACTCTCCCGTTATTTCCATATTTCCACACTAGAATACTGTAGCCTACACCAGTACATTTACAAATCGATCCGTTCTCATCATGTCCATTCATTCCATCATATTATGCTGACATTATCTTCGGCATCTCGCAATATGTCCTAAACGATGGATGTCATCAACCGCCGCCCCAAAACCAACACTGCCACTTGGGAGTGGGCCGCAGACAAGGCTCTCCGTTGATTCCGAACAGAGTCCAACGACCATAGACCTGGGCAACGAGGCCTGTGATGTGTCGGATCGTGAAAAAGTAGGCTCCACCTATGGTTACCAGACTTAACAAAAGGAATCTGTTCATTCCTTGCCTGGCCTCATGGAGCTTGTGAGACTACCTTGCTTCTGGGACCTTTGTTGACGGTGTAGAGCGATAGGCAGGGTATTCGAGTATTTCAGTCGCCTAGTCCTTGCTGAAAAGCAACACTTGATAAAGGAACTATGCCTGCCGACCACGGCGACTCCGTGACCAATGGTGCTGCTAGTTGGCTTCAAGGCCAGGTACTTTGGTCATCTTTGGTGTGAAGCTAGGTTCAGTACCTTTGTCAGTAAATATTCTGGCTACTGTTGAGTTCAATGCCCAAGTAACCCGTTACCCCTGTCGGTACTGCAATGGAACACTATCGTTCTCTTTAGCGATGCGGTTATTCTCAATTGGACCAGCCGATTCGTTTTCGGAGGTCTGCAGCACAGCCGACAGACACATTTCTAATCGAGCCAAACGAGGCTCAGTCGCTATATCCGACCAAACACCATGCTTTTTTTTCGATAGAGACCCATGGCGAATGCATCCAGCCCTCTATGTCAAAATCGTTTTGTGATGTGGAACGGATCAGCCTAAGTTTGCTGTTGACTAGTCAGAGCATCTAGAAGGCAATCTGGCACATTTAGAGTGATCCTCATCACCTTGCTCCAGATACACCTATCTCCTGGTCCTCAATTCAGCACAGCGAGACATACTGTATCCCCCAGCCACACCCTGGTCAGGTACCGGTTGAGGACTATGGACTGTCAGTCAAGCACAACAGCGTGATCACATTTCACTGGTATCGGTCCGAGGATGAGAGAGAGAACCGGATAAGGCTGTGGTGTGTCCTTCTGTCCTCGTACACGAGGAAGCATTGGACAATGTTTCCACAGACTGCCTGATTATCTGCCGTCGCTGACTACAAAGTTGCCCTCGGTAAGCTGCAGGGTCACGGTATTAAGTGCCCGTTGGGATAGCAATCGTTCCATATCTGCCTGGTTGGATGTCTTTTGGGGGCGTTTGTACTGCCCCTAGTCGAAGCTTTTGTTCGCTAGAACCAGTAGACAGTAAATTCAAATCACAGCCAGAGGCCTTTGATGAATGAGTACGAATAAGCGAATTGCTTCAATATCATGTGTGTATCTGAAGGATAATTCGTAGTCAATCCTCAGGCAGAAAGCTAAATGGTGTCCGGCCCGACATTTCTCCGCTTTCGCATCCCGAAGATCTTTGTCCGGTAATATCAGTTCAACGTAGAAGCGGAGAATCACAATCACCAGTCTTCCACAGATACAATGCGTCCCAGTCTTCAGATGCTGCCACTGAGGTGGCAACATATTTTATCAAAACCAGCTGTGTCCTCAGCATCGCCGCTGTCATTCCTCCTACCGCAATTCCAGCAGCAGAGCCGCAATGCACACATTCTAGCGTCGTTGTCCGATACTCCGGGAGCGTACAATAAGAGAATCAGAAGAGGTCGTGGTCCGGCGTCCGGTAAGGGTAAGACCTCTGGGCGAGGTCACAAGGGTCAAAAGCAGCATGGAAAGGTCCCCGCCGGGTTCAATGGTGGTCAGACGCCGGAGATTGTGGTGCACGGTGAGCGTGGGTTCAACAACGTGTATGTCCCGGCCTTGCAAGGAAAATCAGCGCAGAGAAAAGATTATGGAGATTCCCTAACATCCAGCAATGCAGTCTTGCCGTCGACCTCGCACCCGCCAACCTCGACCGCATCCAGGAATGGATTGACCAAGGCCGCATCGACCCAACCCGCCCCATCACTATTCGCGAACTGGCCAAATCGCGCTGCATCCACCAGACCAAGGACGGCGTGAAGCTTCTCGGCCGCGGTGCAACAGCAGAAGGCAACGTCCTCAAGCAACCCATCCACATTGTCGTCTCGCGCGCCTCCGCCAGTGCCATCGCTGCCGTCGAGGCCGCCGGCGGCTCCGTGACAACAAGATTCTACACCCGCTCCGCCATCGCCCGCATCATGAAGCGTGAGACGCACCCGTTCATCTCGACCGCGTGGTCGCCCGAAAGCGCCAGCGACGCCCTCCTCAAGGCCGCCGGCCTCGAGCCCCAGGATCTCGCCGAGTCAAACATCATGCGCGAATTGGGCTACAAGTACCGTCTTCCTGACCCGACTAAGCGTCGCGATATCGAGTACTACCGTGACCCAGCCCACCGGGGGTATCTGAGCCATCTGCTCAAACCTTCCGAGGGACCCAGTTTGTTCTTCCGCTCGCCGGCGGAGCGCAAGTCGGCTGCTGGCGTCAAGAAGGAGAAGGTGCTACCGGAGAACAGGCTTTGGTAGTGAGGAAATGGAATCTACCGTGTCTAGCTCTGTGTCTTTAACTTGTATTTCTGGTACAACTAGCCTGTCTTCTTCGTTTATATTCTGTCTTGTTGGCTTCCGATTTCCTTGTAGGGATACGTGTATAAATACTTTGCATGAATGGAATATTGAATGATGGTCGTGTTGCTCTTATTCCTATCATACCGACCTGTGCTTTCTGTAAACGAGATACGGCTTAGCCCGATATCAGGCGGGATCAATCTACGAGAACTGAAGACCGAGAAGGCATGGGTTATTGTAAATACAAAAGCAATCCCCTGCGATCACTGGAAGTGGCTTCATAATTGGGACACTATGCCGTGCAGGTCACTGGAAAACGAATCACTGAGACAGGGTGAAGGCTAGACTTCAAATTAATTTAGCACGCTATGAGCAGGAGAGGCATTTGGAGAGATATGTACATCATGCAAAGACCGCTGAGTGAAGAAAGCATAGAGGACCAGCCCGGATAACGCCATGCTCGCTAACACGGTGTGACATTTCCCATTGATCGTGCGAAAGCGCCCGAATATACCATAAATGAGTCGAGAACAACGCAGGAAAAAAAACATGGGATATCCATCCCTCCATATATAAGGCCATAGCAAACAAAACTTGTCGAGGAGAAGAAAGGGTATCACAGATGATCAACAATTCCGAAACACCAGCTCTCGTGCCGCCATTAGAGAGCGCCAGTGATGACCATCAAACCAACCATACATAAATCATAAATTTTCATATCGATCTTTAGCACTCAAGAGGTGTAAGAATATCGGTGCTGGCAATTCTGCCGCCTGAAGAAGAAGCACTCAAAGCTTCCAGATTGAGTCGCTGGTACCGTCCTGCGTATTTTCGGAAAAGCCCTGCAACCAACGCGACGACAATACGTCACGAATAGTCCACCGCCTTTTGGCGTCCATGTCTAGGCAACCCTGAATTAACTCAAGCGCAGCTTCTCTGTCCTTTCTATCTTGCGGGTTGCTTGTGTCGCCCAGGACGGCCTGTCGGTTCCAAGTTCCGTTGAGTATGTTCGACTGTATACGAGGGGTAAAGGAATCCTGGAAAGGCCGTGATCCAACGACGACAGTGTAGACAATGACACCGAATGCCCAGATGTCCACTGAAGGATCAATCACGCCATTGTCTGAAAGGAGCAACTCCGGGGAGGCATATTCCAAGCTTCCCGCAACGCTAGTACTGGATCCGGCCGGGCCGATGTTCCTCGGCGGTGGACGGTCCGCCGCATCGTCGTAAGGGCCTGGGGAGTCTCCTTCATTGTCCGTGTTCAGCCATTCAGCCATACCAAAATCGCAGAGGACGAGAGTAGACGACTGTGTACCATCCTGGGACTTGTGAGGGTCAAGTAAACAGTTCTCGAGCTTGATATCTCTGTGCACAACGCGGGCGTCCTCATGCAGATATCGCAAGGCGCATGCTAGCTGGTAGGTATACTTCTTGGCAAGCTTGATATCCAAGCCTTGACGGTTCTGGCGCACAAGATCGAACAGGGTACCACCAATAGCCAGCTTCGTGAAGCAGAACGTGGCATAGTCTGTCTCGTACACCGCGTCCAGTGTCAAAATATTCGGGTGGTTGAGGTATCGCCAGACTCTAACCTCGTGATCAAATTCAGCTTGAACCATGTCATTTTCCTTCTCGCTCTTCCCAGAAACCTGCTTCCGGACGATCTTTACAGCGAGACGCCGGGTTTCACCACTCTCTTCGACTTTATATGCCTCCTTTACCGTGCTGAAACCGCCAAAGCCAATCTGTTTTCCGAGCACATACTCCGTACCAACCATTTGGCCCTCATCATCTGGCTGTGGAGTGGGCTCTTCACGGCCATTCCCATTCCACATGGACAAAAACGTGCTGGCCGGGGACTTGCCGCTCGAAAGAGTAGACCGGCGAGAGCTTTGACGCGTGGAGTTTCGAAGTCCCCTTGGCTTGCTACCGAAAGGTGTTATGACACCTGTAGACCAAGAACTGCGGTCATCGAGCGAAGCAAATGTTTGTACTGGTGACGCCATGTAGATGGGCGATAAGAGGTCTTTGGAACTTTCCGGCGGGGTTCGGACCTCATCGTTGATAGGAGATACGGTCGAAACCGAAGTCAAGGATGTTGGACGGTCGAGTTCAGTGCTCATAGGCATCTCTTCCTCGGGACTTGTGGGAAAACTCCCGCGATATCCGGTAGGGAAGACACGCTGGTTACGGTATCTTCTGGGACTAGCATTGTAGTCGATCTGCTTCGCATCGGGCGCCTCATCGTCATCTTGGGACAAAGCATTCCTTAAACCTGAACTTCTTGATTGATACTTGAAGAGACCTCGATCTTTCAGATCTCCCTTGGCAAGTGGCTCTTCAAGAGGCTGCTGATGGCCAGAATCCAGAGTGACGTTAGGATCAAAACTGATGGAGGGGCGTCGATTCTGGATGTAGCTCTCAAGCGGGGAGGCTGAAACCTCTTCTGGTTTGTGAGGATAGCTAACATCGGACGTGTGACGATCATCGTGACGAGGTACCGAAATCGGAGGAGTCGCTGAATGAAGACCACTCAGTATACTGTTGTCTTGATCAGTACCGCAACCGTGCGCGCGAGAATCGTAAAAGATGTTGGTACGGTCGCCCTCGATGCCACTGCCATCATCCGTCGCTCCCCGGCCACCTTCAGGCCGCTGCCACTGATGTCGCTGAAAGGAAGTTTCGATCTTCAAGCCTGCAAATGCGTTCCTCTCTTTATGAGCCATGCCCTCAAAGAGGACAACTCTGTAATGAGTGGGAAAACTGAAATGCTGATGAGATTTCTGAATTCCGCGATGATACGATGAGGCGACTACATGGGGTTGTTCGACGGAGGTCCGTGGTGTTCTAACTCTGGCGATTATTGCGGGCAACCATAAAGAAAAAAAAAGGTGGGTACGGTTCAGACAGAAGAGGCACCACTTGCAGATGGATGAGATTCAGTGAAAGAGGAGTTAAATTAGATGATGAGTCATCTGTTCACAGAGATTTGGATGAAAAGATTGTTGGAAAATGTCGAATCTGAGATGAAAGTGGTGGGCAAGGATGGGTTTATCGGGTGATGACGGAACGAAAAGTGAGCAGTGAGCGGGGGTGGCAGATCGACACTAGTTTGCTCGCCATCCAATAAACGGTCCTTTATCATCTTACAGACCCCAGTATGTCACCTGATAAGTGGACCCCGTCCTCGACCCTTTGCCCTAGGGCCAAATAAGCACGAGCTAACCCTATCATGGTTAAAGCATTCTGGCTAGCTGCCTGGCTCAGGCACCTTAGGCCAATCCCAATAAGCGCGCGCAAGGGGCGCTTGTTTTGGAGATTCTGGACACCTCCTTTCGGACATTGTCTCGATAGTCCGGGGAACACGTTGGGCTACCCGGTCATTTACACGGCCACGGGTGTTGCGTGTCTCTTCTTTTCCTTCCTAGTTTGGTCTGTTCTTGTCAGGAATCGCTCTGGAAGTATTTCTTTCGTCTTGCGGGCCGTATTGCCATTATTTGACCGTCTCTCCTTGATACATTCAGCCGATGTGTCTGCGGAATTGGCCGAGTCTCGCTGGCGCTGTCACTTTGATTACCGTCAGACACTTTGACACTTGCCCTTGCGTCTTTAATTGACAGAGTCTCCTTATCAATTCGATCATTTTGTTCTGTTTTGTTTTTTGTTTTACCCCACACCAATCGGTATTGGGTCGAATCTTGTTTCGCCCTCTCTTGCGACATCGATGACGCCTGATTTCTCAGTCGCTCCTCAGTCCTCAGTTCTTGCGCTCCCGGTACAATTTCCTCGCTCTTTTGGCGATCAACTATCCGAGAAAGATTGAAGATGACGAGACCTCGGATTGTCCGAGCTGGTATGTGCCGAACAATCACTTCGCACTGGCAAAGTCCCTGAGCTGTGCCTTTTGAGATTCTGACTCTCCCGTGGTAGACACGCTCGACCTTCAAGATCACCATGCTCCCTCGGCTAAAGACCATTCGAACCATTCCTTCAATACAAGCAGCGGCATTGCACCCCATCAGGAACATTCCCTTCGCCATGCGGAACAAGATGCTAGAAATGAGATGATACACGGCCCCGATTTGGACGAGAGCCACCTGAACGCAGATCGCTACCATGATGGAATGGATCTTCATGACGATATGGACACAGGGTTAGGCCATCATGGACGAGAAGAAAGCGATCTCGCAGATGAAGAAAGTGACGATCTGTTGGATGATGATTTGCTGGACAAAATCTCAAGTTCGCCGTCAATTGACGATGGTAAGAATCAAGCCTTACGGGGCGGTTCATTGCGCTGCACTTCTTGTTGTCGTGCAATGTCTTCCGTGCCTGGTACTTCTTTAATTTCCAGATACACATGGCTTACATCGAGCAGAAGATATTGATTTCGAATTCGTCTACGCTCTTCACAATTTTGTCGCCACGGTTGATGGACAAGCCAACGCAGCAAAGGGAGATACAATGGTCCTTCTCGACGACAGCAACAGCTACTGGTGGCTCGTTCGAATCGTGAAGGATGGCAGCATCGGTAAATTTTCTCCTTCACCCTTCCCAAAACGGTTCCCTGACAGATTATAGGGTATCTGCCAGCTGAGCATATAGAAACACCCACAGAAAGACTTGCAAGATTGAATAAGCATCGAAACGTTGACGTAGGTGACTCCCGCTGAGTACTAGGACTATCTAACAGAAGTAGCTGTCAGCAACGATGCTGGGTGACAATTCGGAGAAATCCAAGAATCCGTTAAAGAAAGCAATGCGCCGCCGGAATGCAAAAAACGTTACCTTCACCGCTCCGACCTATATTGAAGCGTCCGATATTGATTGGTCGACCGACGATGAAATCGACGACGGAGACTCTCTTATCGACGCCGGAGAGATCATGCGTGATGACGATGATCTGCAGGATGATCGCAGCGATGATATTGTTGTCGAGCCCCTCAGACCGAAGTCAAATCGCGACAAGGTCACGGACGAGTCAGAAAACGCGAACGAAAGTCAGCAGTCTGGCTCTACGAGTCCCGAGAAGGAACGCTCTAGCCAGGAGTTTTTTGAGGCACCAAGTAAGCGAATTTTACTTTGTTTTGCTGGACCAAACCGGATCCGTGCTGATCGACATTCTAGGCGAACCTACTGTCAGCAGATCTCGGAATGGTACCGTGAGGAACACGGATTCGTTCTTCAAGGACGACACAGTTGAGACTAAGAAGATATCTCTGACGCCGAATTTGCTTCGTGACGAAGTGACTAGTGGAGGGCTCTCAAGCGAGCCAAAGGAGGTATGTATACATCCGTCGATTTAGCGAGAAATTGTGCGCGTAAATAATGCTAACCGCGCTGGGTTTGTCTCAAGGGCCGTGGAAGCTTTGACAACATTGACAAAGCATTGGGTGCAAACGACAAAGGCAAGGATGACAAGAAAAGAAAGGACAAGAAGCCAGGGATGCTGAGTGGCCTGTTCAAGCGGAAGGATAAAAAGAGCAAATCTACCGAAGATGAATCTGAGGAGCCAGAAAAGGTCTCAGGCGAATTATCTCGAACGTCGCCTACGCCTAAGATGTCTTCTGAGTCCGTGACGCCCCCTGAGTCACGGCTCGCGAAGGGAACACCGGCACAAAAGCAGACGACTAAGCCCCAGAAGCAAAGTCCGCCTGTCGTCTCGCCCGCTAAGCAATCGTTTCAGCATGGGTCGAATGTGCCTGTTGCCGTCGAAAACGGTGAGAAGGTGCTTACGAAGGCAAAACAAAAGACTGATACAATCCGGCAAGTGGTCACTGAGGATGACGAGGTTGTGCTTCAGCCCACACGTTCAAGGGCTTCCGAGGACTCGGGAGGAGGTATACTGTCTCCTGTTGAGACGATAGATTCCTCGGCAAAGCGGGAACCTGAGGAGGAAATCGTAAGGGATGCTACTATCGACCGCGCGGAGTCCCAACACGAAGAAAGACAAAGTCCTTATGATCGGATGGTGACACTCCACCCCTCTGTGACATCTCAGCCGCAGAGATCTCCGCAGAAGCATGAGAGCTCTTATCTTGATCGAAGAACAGAGTCACCTGTGAGTGTGTCACCGATCGAGGCGGGTGCGCCACCTGGCCTGCAGACGGACTTGTCTTCTCCAAAGGAATATTCTGTCTCCCCAATCTCGCCGCCGATTTCCCCAGTCGAAAATGCCGGCGAGAGTAAGCGCATCGACACAGTTGCCTCTCCAATGGAACGGCTTTCTGCGGTAACCCCGACTTGGAGCGACGCTAGTCTGCGGTCATACTTGGACGATGAGAACGACATCCGCGATTTGTACATTATCGTGCACGATAGCTCCAACATTCCTCCTGCTGGTCCTGAGCATCCAATCACAGGCAGCCTTTTCAAGGAGGAAAGCAGGAGATTGAAGGAAATGAGCAGCCAGTTGGACATGATGCTAGCTGACTGGGTCGGTCGACGCATGCGAAATGCAACTGCCACAAAGACAGTAAGCGTTACAGCGTCGTGAGTGCTTCCCTGGTATAATAGTTGAGGACATGCAATTAGCGTCGAATTTTTTATCAAAGTTCTTCTGATAGCCAGATGCTCGATTGTGCTGGGCGCATTACATGTGTTATACTCCACACTGGCTCATTTCTATTTTCTACACTCTTTTCTTTCATTTCCTTTTTTCCCTCTTTTCTTCGACCCAAGTGACTCTGATGTGAATCCCAATTCAGAGACCATGAAAGCCCCTTGCTGCTGGCTTGTTTGTTTCCTTTTTTGTTCGCCTCGTTGAACAACTGAGGTAATCCACCTTGGGTTTGCTGAATGTCGTCCCTCTTTCTCTACTATGCTCGATATTTTCTTTCTGTTGCTTTACCTCTATTGGGATACCCCGAGGCATATATGAGCTTGTTCGACTCTTGCATGGTTCCTCTCTACAGCCAAGTTAACAACTCTTACCACATATCTATCAATGAGAATACCAACCTGTTCTACAGAACACTCTGTGGCATGCGTCTCTGCGCCCATCTATAAATATGGTAGATCATAAACAAAGCCTTGCTGACCTGCTACCAGTCTATGGCTTCACTTATTCTTGATAGCGGCATTTTGATCTTGTGGACTTTGTCACTTCGATACCCTATCTAGCACATATTCGAGGCTGGAATACCCTAGTACCGTGATCGGATGAAGTCGCGCGCCAAGGTCATCTGGTGCCCAGACGCAGTCATCAGCTTACAACCCAGCCGCACGGGACGGCTGATCCATGCTTGCTGGGATCTTTCGTTATAAATCATGAACTGAAATCATTCAGCCCGTTTCTTTTTAAATTGCAATTACTCCTACTCTGGACGGAGCCGTTGGCTTTCGCAAGTCGTTGTCAACTCTCGAAGATGTCGGACCCATATGGCCAGTACCCACCTTATAACACTCCAGCTCGAGACCCTAGCGGCGGGGCATACTATGCGCCCCAGGACACCCCGCATGATTATGGGTCAGGGTCTCAGCAACCATATGGGCAGCACGGGCAGCTCGAACAGTATACGGGTGCCTACAATTCCCAGCATGATTTGAGCCAGCAAACGCATCAGTATCAGCAGCCGCCGCAGAGGGACTATCTGAGCCCGTCTGATGCGCTGGGGTACCAGCATGCGCCCGGAAACCACGAAGCTGGAGGTCGCCAGGGCAGCAACGCTGAGTATTAGTATGCCATCTTCCTCGTCACCTGGGTCTATTTTCGATTAATGCCTTGCAGCAACCAGCCTATCGATGAACATAGAGATGTTTCCCGCTCACGGCGCAGCCGATCCCGCGCGTCCAGTAGCGCGATGAAAGCCAGATCCGACTCGCGGTCTAGGTCTAGAGATGGGTCATCTGGGAAGGACCGTGACCTTGCTGGAACGTTGCTGGGGGGTGCGTCTGGATACTATCTGGGACATAAGAAGGATCATGGTCTCCTTGGTGCTTTGGGCGGTGCGCTATTAGGGAACTTTCTGGGGGATCGGGTCAAGGAACACGGGGAGCATGGAGAGGATCATCATAAGCGCCATCGCCATCGTCACCATCATCATGATCATGAGCACGGGCATGGGCACCACAGTCATCACCACCATGGCCATCGGCATCATCGTAGCCACTCGAGACATAGTACACACAGTGGCGGTTCCTGATGCTTGCGTTCCCTGTGGGTAGTGGTAAGCCTGGCATGAGGTGATCCACACGGTCTTCTATTGGTTGTTCGTTGAACTACTTCCATCAACCCTTGCTTGCGCTTTCGGTTCGCTCATGTTGTCTATGCAGTAGTGTATGGATTGTTTATTCTGCTCTTGAGTGAGTAGCTGCGCAGTCATGCCCCGCATGTTCGTAGCCTGCTCTGTGCTTGATGAATGGCTGCTTGATATGCCTGGCAGACCATGGGTACTGCAGATATTGCCTTCGATCGGCCCAGGCTCCCAATCGCAAGTGACAAACAAGACTGTGGTGTTGAAGAGCTTTTCCCATTTTGAGTAGATCCTTCAGTCAACTCTAGAGCCATTCGTGGTTCGATGTCGTTTCCTGATGGTACTCGAAAGTTATGCTGAGGTCATATACTTGATATTTGTGGGAGTAATCGTGTCGAAATGAATTAGGGATTTGCTACGATGACCCTACCTTGATGTCATGGATCGGGCTTTGATAAACAAACCCAACAAGGGTCGTACCTGCCTCACCAGACTCTTATCAACAGGAGGATGACGATGAGGGATGTCACGTGAGGACTTATCTTACGAACGGGAGTTAGTCACCCTGGTCCAGTTGATCCGGCCCTAGTCCGAATGCGGCGGCGGATAAAGATGAAGCAGCCAATGGTATCAGCAGGATAGGCCGATAGGAGATCAGGAGTTATCTATCTGCTGAAGGATCGACTCGATGCTCCGTAATCTGCTAGTTATCAGCCCGTGGAGTGTGATCATTTCCGTCCGTATCAGTGCAAGTGGTCGATCTCTCTCAGCTGAGCCCACAATGACTGGCTCGTGACCCATACTGGACGAGGGAGTGTGACTCCCCCAAACGGATGGACTGACAACACAGCCCTGACTCCTTCTTGGAATCCTTCACTCTTTCAATCGACAATATCCTTTGTCTATCAACCTCGAATCTTTTCTTGTTTCAATATAACTCCTCGTTTTTTCATGCTGTTGAAAGGCGTCTTTCCCGCTCCGCTTTGCCCTTTCCCGTGTACTTCCCCGGAATCTCCCCACATTCATTTGGGACGCAGCAGGTACCCTGCGCCAGCAAGAGGGTATTTGTGAGTTCGATAGAGTCACTCAGTATGCCTCCTCCGTTGTTGTACAATGTCTTTCCAGCCGCTCTTCCAGCACACTGTGAGCCCTCAACACCATTCCTTGCCGCCGTTTCCTCCCACTTGCATATCTGCCTTCCCACGCCTCTTGCGCTCTTATCTTCGATTCTCGGAACGCTCAGCATCATATCATGGCTTTTTGCACAGCTTCCCCAAATATACAAGAACTACCAGTTGCAGTCAACGTCCGGCTTGTCCTTGTCCTTTCTCATCGTCTGGTGTCTTGGTGATACGGGTAACCTTGTGGGTGCTCTTCTTACCCGGCAGGCAACCTGGCAAGTGATCATAGCTGGCTACTACGTCTTGGTGGACGTGACCCTAGTGTTCCAGTTCTTCTGGTATACACACTACAAAGGCCGCAGGGTCGCATATCGTGCCTACTCTCACTCCCACCATGGCGAAGACACTGGATCGTTCCTTGAGGGAGTACCGCTGTCAGAGGAGGACTCGATCACCGATATCACATTACAAAAACCAACAACGGAAGGCTCAGCCACTAAGGATGCGGATCTCCTCAAGGAGTCGTCGCCCATTGCGATGGACCGTCAGCCGCTCCCATACACTAACGAGAAGCTGAGCTCGTCTCGTCGCACGATCACCAGATCAGCAAGTGGTCCCAGCCTGCCACTCGCATCCACGCACACTCTGCTTCTAGCATCTATGCTCTGCGCCGTTGTATCCA